>JALLBB010000164.1:0-21298 GCA_036939735.1 Discostella stelligera | reverse complement strand
CCTGCTGTAAATGAACTGAAACTGGCTTCTCTACTCTGATGGAACGATGAAACCGACAACCCGGTTTCATAGTATCTTCGCGGTATAAATTATGTAACCGGCATCCCGGATTCTGTTCCGATAATAATATTATGACATCATGAATCCGCCATCCCGGTTTCATAGCACCACAATCCACACAGCTTGCGAAGGGTCACTATCTCTCTACAGAGAGACAGTTCCCATGTGTGACCCGGAGTCTGTACTTACCTTCTTACGAGGCTGATCATCCTCACAAATAATCTATCCACTGGGTAGATACACATCAGATCCACCTGGATACTACGCGGCGCAGCCCCCATCGGCTTGTTGGTGTGGAAAGGTTCGAGAACGAATGGGAATTGAACAAAAGTAGAGAAAAGTAGGTACCTCACTCTCTAGAGATATCTAGAGTGGGATTCGGGATTCTCATAATTTCGCCAGAAGGATTCTTAATTTTAGCGGGAAATTGCGCTTGGCTCGTCGAAATCCGTGGTCACGTTCACCAAAGTTGGTACTACCTTACCTTTTTGGTACCTATCTCCAGCAGGAGCCAGCACAAGAGAAGAAGTTGGACTAAGTAGTTGGACAAGCTGTACGAAATTTACACAAGCGGAGAAGATGGAGTTGCTTACCTGCCGACCGGACCCGTCTATCGTCTTGGAGGATTGCTCTCTCAGTATCAGGTCCTAGTATAATAATATCGCCAACCTAGCGAAGTGCATGGAGAAGAATCTCTCTCGTTGCCAGCGTGTGGAACCTAAAATCAACACATTATCATGAATAAAGAAAGTGGTATACACACGCTAGGAAGAGGAAATCTGGGCAATATTAATGCCAAATATCCATTGCAGAAACCAAACATTTCCAAGAGTAGCGTTGAGAGTGATGCTGCTGATGGCCATGGATGTCATGCAACTGCTATCGAAGGAAATGTCGGAGAGAGTAGTCACGATGCTACAACATCTTTCGAACTAGACAGTAAGCAACAAAACGATGGCGATAAGACGGATAGCTTCCATGCGCTCATTTCCAAGTTCGAGAAGAGGGAGTCGACCCCGACGAAGTCGACACAACGGAAGGAAAATCATGCAGGAATTGCAGTGCATGTGGGCGATACGAATGCGCTCGAATGTAGCGTAGTCGAAAGTGATCCCCACGAGCGAACCAACAATACAAGTTTCGAAGGAAAGACAAGTAAGGAAGCAATTGCTGCCGAATCGTCAGAAGACAACTCGAGTCCGATTCCCGCAGCGGTGAGTAATCGCGTGGGAGAAATGGTTGATAAAAACAGTCAAACTGTAGGGGGTGTTATCCACGGAAAGAATAACAACTTTCATGCCCTTCTTTCCAAGTTTGAGAGAATGGACGACAAGCGTCAGACGGGCTCATCCCCACAACCAAACTCGTCGCCAAAGATTGCCAGCGCCGGGGAGTCGGGTAGTGCACCCGAATCTATTCATCCTCGGTCGTTGAATACTGATAATGAAATTGCCAATACTCCAACCAATCCCAATAAGGATTCAATACAAGGCGTGACTGTTGCTGTGGCCAAAAAATCATCCTCCAAAGTTAAGATCCCATCGTTTCTCAGGTCAAAGTCGAAGTCCGATTCTTTAGTAGTTGATCCCGAGTCACCTCCATCAACAAAAACACAAGCGAAGATATTTTCACTACCACCAAGTTGTCCCCAAGTCAATCAAACAGCTGGTGTCACCGATGACACATCTAAGGGGAATCTTGACTGTGATCTTGAGAAGTATGGCGAAAAGCGCAATAATGCTGCTCCTTTAGAAACGACAAGCACAATTCCACCGTTCGACAATGTGACTGACGATGAAAAAAATCGAATCATTGGCAAGAAGAAAAGCATTGATGAACTTATCTCCAAGTTTGAAAGAGCCGATGAGCCCCGTAAAAAATTATCACAACAAGAGAGGCGGGACGATACGAAAGATTCTGAGATGGCGACGTCCGATCCCCGTGGTAATTGTAGTACATCTGTCACTCCCAATCGTCAGTCAATACAATCACAGGTGGTCGACCCCTCGCAGCCATCAAAGCCTAGTGATTGCGATGATGCCAAAGCTATCAGTGACAACAATAAGAATGTCAATACTCCTGCTCCTGCTGACGACGCCGAAGTAATCGTCGTGAGCAGTATTCAGTCGTCAGAAAAAAGTGTTCGCAAAGAACTTACCCACAACTACCAAGTCGCGAAGGTTAGCGCCAATGCGCTTGATTCCAAGTTTAGACGAAAGGAAGTGGCACAAATAGTGCAATTGCCACCACACCAGGGGACAAATATCGAACATATTGAGACGCGTGCACCTGAACTGAACGATGTTAACGAATCTCCTACTCTCATTCCTACATCGACTTCTGAAAACGAAGGCAACAGTCCTAGACATGATGCTAATCGCGAATCTGTTACCAAATCAACCTTCTCGATGAAGTTTCCTTCTTTTCTCAAGACAAGATCTAAATCCGAGCCTGCAGTGCCGGTTAATCACACGAAGCAACCACTGTCGAGCGGCAACATCATTCCCAGTGATGTAAAAGAAGTTGCTACTGGAAGCCAGTCTATGAAAGATATGAAACGAGACGAAAATAAATGTGACAACCACATCATAAAGGAAAAAGATACTACCAAGTCTGGTGGATTTGAGAAGACTCGCACTTCATCCGAATCTCTTGGGCATGCCAGTGGAGCCAAGAGATTGTTGTTGACGACAAATGGTAATTTGAAATCTGATGCTCCACTTCAATCAATGGCAGGTCTCCCTAAACAGGTTCCACGCTCTAACCTGCCCAGTACGACAAAACAGAACGCATCCTTCCTTGCATCAAGGTCGAAATCTGCGTCTGACACAGTCAATAACAAACGCCAAACTCATCAAACTGAAACAAAACATAATAAAGGAAGCAACTCAAACCTGAAAAAGAACTCCTTCACTAAGCAACATCCTTCAAAGCAATTAAACACCCGTGTTCACCGAAAATCTAAAACGCAAGCTCGTCCCCCACCAACGGACCAATCAACTTCCCAACCACGAAAGAATGCATTCAAGCCCCCCGACCTCAACCTTCATTCAATTCCTCAGAAGAGCGACTGTACCTCTATCTCGCCAAGGTACAACATGGTGTCACCTAAATCACATCAGCGCCTTGTGCTAGAGAAAATGGCAGCGCAATATTTTTTGAACGATCCAAAGCTAAGCGATGCCAATTATGTAGGCGTGACTGATTACGCAGATGAAGATGCCTCTCTGACTAAGGGTGGTAGAGGTCTTGGTAATATTGATGAAAACTTCGATTTAATCGCCAAGAATGCTGGCACAACCTCCAAATTTATTAGTATGGTTGCGAGCAAGGCCAGAGAGGACGTGATAATGTTCTTAGAGGGGACCGATACGTGTGCTACTGATGATAACGATATCACACTCGCGGAGACGAAAAGCAGCATCAATATCAACGAAACAACTTCGGAATCGCCAAGGAGCAATAATGAAGCTGACGCAGAACAGTCTCAAAATATTATGATGGAAACAAACATTGACGTTATTTTTGAATTGGCTAATGACCATTTATCATTGGGTCGGAACGATTTAGCCCTCCAAGCGTACTGTCGTGCCATGAAGATTGCATTCGCTGATGTCTTGTCAGTGAAAAAGAAGTTGGCGAAATTGAAACACGAGCAGGGCGATTCATCCCCGACGGAGCTCATCAAAGAACAGGAACAGCTACTTGAATCTTCTCTCCTTGATGTGGCTTCTCGAGTCGCTGACGTGCATAATAATATGGGCGTCGTGTATGAAATGAATTGTCAATTTGAAGCAGCGAGAACATCCTACAGTGATGCACTGGAAGTTTACCACAAGACTTGCAAGCGCATCGAGGAGCAAGGGGACCCAGATGTTGATCGCACAAAACATAATATTGACCGTATGGAGATGGCATGCAGTTCTGAAAAGCAACGAAAGGAGTTGCACCAAAAATCCTCACATATAGCTCAGAAATTGGAACAAGAGAGTCACTCTGCCAAGAGGAAGAGTTTATTGATTGAAGCCGTCGATACTCTGAGAGCAGCACTAAAATTGGAGACTAGTACAGTGGGATCAACGCACCCAGTGACTGCAAGCACCCTGATTCAACTCGGGAAGTATCATTATGAGATGCGAGATTTCGATTCAGCAGTAACGGAAATAAGGAAGGCAACAACTATATTACGTACTGCCCTAGGGGATAACCATCCGCAGGTCGGTAAGAGCACGCTATTATTGGCCAGCATATACGAAAGGCATGGTGTGCACGTCTCTCCGCAGGGTACAACAAAGGATGACGTGGAGTTGGAACTGTACGTGGATGCATTAGGGCCATTAAAGGCAGCGCTCGGAGAAGTTAATACTGAAATTGGACTGCTGTACCAAAAAATTGGTCACCTGTACGGGAAGAAAGGTGATTCGAACTTGTCGCTACTCGCTTACAAGGCAAGTCTAAAGGCGTACGGTGAGCCAACCTTTCCTGTGACCGAAAGACTGCAACTTGAGGTAGTCTCAATTTGGGTACGTGTCACGGAAATTTCCACATTCCTAAAAGAATGGGACGAAGTGCTCATTTCTGGCCATCGAGCACTGTATCTCCTCCGAAACTTGAAGAATACGTTGTTTCGATTTGCTCAAGTTGCAAACAACTCAAACAGTGGGAACGAATCTACCAATCGTCAATCCAGTGTGATGCCCGCATCATCTTCAAAAGCTTCTGGTATTCTCATTTCTGCTGATATGTACTATGAATCATTATTCAACACGCTTCAGTCATTGGGACAAGCTCAAACTTCACTCACAAACTACTCTTTGGCCCGCGACGCCTGCTTGGAATCATTACAGCTCGCGTGGGAGATGGCTTTATCTACCCTCGAACCAAACGCTGTCCTACGGGTCATTAGGGCGCTGAAAAGGTTAGGCAAGGCATTGTTACTTGGTAAACAGTACAATTTGGCCTTGCAGTGTTTCTTACCATGCCTTGAGTTATTGAGATCTAGCAAGGAGACGGAATCATCACTGGACTGTGCGAGTGTCTTGGGGAGCATAGGATATTTATATTTGAAGCTGGGCAAGTTCACGGAGTCGAGCAACTTTTTGAGAGAGTGCTTAAGGTTGCATAAAGACCACGGTAAGTTGAGCTATGCATCGTGGACATTTTTTTTATTTTTTCTCGCATAATATTCGTTTGGATATGTTTGGATGTAGAAGTTGATAAGTCTAATGACCGCGAGACGCGTAAAGTTCAAGCGTGGCTTCAGTTGGCTGAATCGAGGGAAGGAGAAGTAAGTGTCGGGAACATTCTTTCAGAGATTCCAACCATATTTGTTGATGAGACTAAAAAGTTTGGAGGGTAGTAACGAAGTACTAGAGTTAAACCATGAAGACCTGTTGTGTTGTCTGAAAACTTCCCCCCACTCCGCCAGAGATAACGTTTATGATTCGACTCCATCCTACTTTGAGCGGGAATATTCCCGCGATTTGTGATTGAAACAAAAACTGCAGGCAGGCAGGGTAGCAGCAGCAGCAAGCAAGAAGCAAGCCGATGAAACCCAAATCAATCAAATCAAGAATGTTGAATGGACACTCTGTTATCAAGCCTTTTTTGGTAATATTTTGCCTTACTCCATCGAAAGCATTCCCATCTCCATCGTCTGCGTCCAGATTAATTAGAGCGCCATCATCGCGACGAAGAAGTATTACGGGTCTCTCACCGGGAGATAGGGTGGGCAGACGATTCGGATCATATTGCGAGCTTTTGCTGTCGTCGTCGTCGTTGTTTCGCATCCCATCATTTCATTCCCATCCCAACAATTCATTTAGAAGTGCAAATATATACCCCTCGAAAAACAATATCAATGCGACCATATTATGTTCATCATCTTCTTCGAATGAAGGAGAAGAGTCGTCATCATCCACGCTCTCCTCCATCGACGGCAATCTCGAATTAATTCAGCTCAAAAGCGAAAACAAATTATTGCACGAACGAATACGGCTACTCCAAGCACAAAACGATCAACTGCTTAAACAGCAACAAGCATTCAACGGCAGCATCAGCGCCAAACCAATCACATCCAGGAAACAAAACATACCATATGAGCAGAGATTGATTCTAGAAGATTTTGAGGGTGAAGGCATCCCCACCTTCGATGCACGGGGTGGATTGATAGATGGATGGGACAAGAATAAGCGGAGATATTCGGAACCATGGGATGACGTGGATGACTTTGGAGAGCACAACGTGGAATTCGAAGTCGAGGGAGAAACAACGACAACCACGGCCATGGCAAGGATAGGTCGACTTTCCGCAGAACCCGAAGAGAATGACGATGAGTTGGGATTGACCGCACCCTTGGAAGATGATTTGTGTGAATACGACGATCAGAGCAACAAGTGGGGAGAATGTCCCGTTGAGCCCAACATAACATTTGTCGAGGCCATGAAATCTCGCGCGAGATGGCTTGTGGGACTTTTGGCGTTGCAAAGTTGCAGTGGGTTCATTCTTTCTCGAAACGAGATTTTACTCCAAGATCATCCCGTCATCATCTACTTCTTGACCATGTTAGTCGGAGCTGGTGGAAATGCGGGTAATCAAGCGTCAGTGAGAGTCATTCGAGGACTTGCTTTGGGTACATTAAACTCCGAAACTCAATCTCAATTCCTGTCGCGAGAGCTTCGGATGGCATTTGCGCTCTCTCTAATTCTTTCGCTTGCGGGCTTTCTTCGGGCGACGATTTTCCATACTCCGTTACCCGAAACGGTGGCAATTACATTCGCGCTCAGCATGATTGTGTTTTCGAGTATCTGTCTCGGTGCGGTGCTCCCGCTTTTGCTCCAAAAGCTTGGGGTCGACCCAGCTCACAGTAGCACGACGATTCAAGTAGTAATGGATGTCTTGGGTGGTGAGTACCAACGGAATTCTTAGTCACGTGAGATTGATAAAGGATTATATCTTTACTAACTTGTGATGCCTACTGTTCCGTGCATTCTCAAGTTGTGCTAACGGTACTTGTGAGCGCTCTAGTTCTGGACAGTGCATGGGGGAAATCGCTCATTCAAACAATGGGCAACATTACGTAGTCAATCTTGGTAGTATTTTTACATTATGCCCAAAGAGGGGAGATTGGTAGCCTCTCCGTACATCGTCTTTTCTACATGAATACGTTCTTCCTCGCCTTCCATTGCCTCACGGCGACAAACATCAGAGCCAAACCCACCACCACCGACCCAACAATAACAATGAACAATGTTTTATTAGCTTGAAACGTATTTTTGGCAGCATATCCATACTCCGCGGGAAATGTCAATGGCGTTTCATAACATCCCGGGGTAGCATCCTCCTTCGAATCACAGACACAATACGCACGCGACGTCGTCGACGTGGTATCATCGAAGTAAACCCCCTCGGCATACTCGGCATCATCGGTGCCGGAGTTGGAGGCATATGTGCACTGACCCCTCCCGGCGCAATTGGAGGGGCAGAATAGTTCGGGACACACCAATGCCGCCTTGGGACATTTGATACGCAAATCTCCACCTCCATCGTAATTGGTCAATACATCGTGTGCCTGACCATCGTACTCGCAATCAAACTTTGTTCCCCCAGCCATGATCTGGACCAACCCCCGGTTGGTATTGCATACCGTCTCCAAACACAGCGTGTAACTTCGCGTACCGTCCGTTTCAATGCAGCGTGAGTTTGGGCCGTACGTCTCGCCGGCACTCTCCTGTTCGCTCGTGATGGAGTACTTCCCACTGTACTCTAGACAGCTCTGAGGGTCGAGCTGTGGCACTGGACAGTAGTCGGCATTGGGGAAAGCATATGGGCGCAAATTCGGTTGACCCGCAAAATATTGATACTCCTTCGGGGCCGGTTCAAGCGTCGTGGCCTGATTGCCAATGGCAATGAGCTCATTGGTGTCGATCAAATCGCAGTACGCCTTTTGCGTGTGCGACGGATCGCACGTCTGCGATCCCGACGACGATGGATCGATCATCCCGCTCGAGGTAAGCGTAATGGGAGTATTGCAAAATTGCTCTCGGAACGCCTCGGGAACATTCCCGTCGGAATCGATGCAATTGTTCTCGACGAAGTCGCAACCCATTCCGTGCCCGAAGGTGCTGATGTGGACGAATTCGCTTTCGTAATTGGCGCGGTACCACCCCGAATCTTCTAAATACGCCAACGTCAACGGACTCAAAATGTTCACGCTGGGACTGAACACCGCCCCCATAATTTCGGTGTAATGCAACCTTTCGTCCCAGTGGCTGCCAAAACAATCCGATCCGGTGTCTTGATTCTCCAATCGGGCGCCGGCCATGCTTTTGCAGTTGAAATGATTCTGCACGACGCGTCGCACGGTGGGCGTCACCACCTGAAAGAACCGACCGCCGCCGCCCTCGCCTTGGATTCCCTCTTGCAAGACGGCGGGACCGGGCATGCCCACGAAGGATTGGGTTTCGCCGTCGATGCAGGTTACGGTGGAAACCTCGAAGGGGCGTCGCGTCAAAGGAAACCCGGTGAGCGGGTGACGAAAGTAGGAGAGGGAGTCGGAAGAGACGCCTAGAACGTGGCCGATTTCTATGATGTAACGGGCAGAAAGAGAGAATGTAAGACCAGCGCATCATCCTGAAGAGGGTGGGGGGACCGTGTACCATTCACACGACACGATCGCCGTCGACCTTCGCTTCTTCTCCCCATGACTAGTACGCGATGACCATCCTCTTACCGTGCATCGCCACCCCCACGGAATACTGAACCTCCATCCTGTTCCCGCCCAGGTTGTCCACTCCGTTCTTATTCAATGCGGTGACGCCATTCCAACCATTCCACTTTTCGGTGGGATACGTCCCCCTCCCGACCATGTGGTCGCTCCCGATGACGATTCCCGCGCTCTCCTTGGCGGCGATGTACTGCTCGACGTTCATTTCCACGACGTTTCTCATCCCCTCCAAGCAGAAGTCGATGGAGCCGGTGATCGGTCGATCGTACTGGTCGCGCTGACACGATAGCGCCGACGCGAGAGTGCCCATGAACCCGCCTCCGCCGTCTTCCTCGCTGCTGCTGCTGCTGCCGCCGCTCGTCGTGGTGGTGGTGGTGCTTCCGCCGCACTGTCGATTGACCGTGGCAAACACCAATAAGTCGGCCCCCCCGGCGATGCCGCTGGTCGTTTCGTCGGGGCAGTATTGTGCCTTGACGGGATCGTCGTAATACTCTTTCTTTTCGCCATTATTATTGTTGTTGTTGTTGTTATTGTTGTTATTGTCCAATATCTGATCCTTCCCGCTCCCCTGCGCCGCCAGGGGGTATATCCCCCCCGAAACGGGAACGACCCGCAGCAGATCTCCCCACACGTCGGCGGTCATGGGCAGCACCTCGTAGATGAGGAGGTATAATTTGGTGGCGGCCAGGTAGTCGTAGGCCGAGAGGGCCAATTCCATTTGTTGGGATAGCTCGGAGGTGTCGAATTGGATGCGCAGCGGTTGGTAGAGCGCGTCGGTGGATGGATCGAGGACCGTCGTCGTGGTGGTGGTGGTTCTAGATTGAGCCCGGCGCTGCTGGCTGCGGCTGTCTCGGGCATCAGCAGAAGAAGAAGAAGTGGGTTTTCGTAGGGGTGCCTCTCCCTCCTTGTAGTTTTTGGCATGGATAGTGACATTCTCGTACAGATGACGGTATGCATCAAATGGATGATATTCGTAGTCAATGTCAGGAAGGTGGGATGGACGGATGGGTGCCGTGAACGAAGGAGGGTGCCGTCGATAGAGCTTGCCGTTTTTGCCAACGATTCTCGTCTTGCTGGTGTCGACGGCAGCTGCAAAAGTGATGGAAGCAAACACCGCAAGTAGTAGCATGAAATGGCGTTGTTGTCGATGATGCTTTTTACCAACAGCAGCAGCAGCAGCAGCACTGTCTTTTCGGAGATTGCTTGTTGCGAATAATAATTCGTCGGCATGATCTTTGACCACCTCATTGTCACGAATAATTCTCATCTCGAGGCTGTATTGGTTGTCGCTAGTCGGATGCGGGCCACAGTACTCATCGAGATCGATAGTAGCAGCAATGGCAGCCGCCGCCGCCGCCGCACTGAGACAACAATGACTCTCGTCGGCGTTGTCGACATTGACAGAAATTGACGATGATTCATCAGAAGCAGAAGCAGAAGCAGCTTCCGTGCCCGTAGATGCCGACGACGCCATCGTATCCTTATTGTGTTGGTTTCATCTCGCTGTTCCTGAGTCACTTTCACTTCGATTGAATGATATTATTGACCATGATAATATCGCGGAGCACCAGGCGGGCAGGCAGCAGCAGACGCAACGGAGAAAAGAAGAGAAGAGAAGAAGAGAGAGAGACGCCTTCCCCCCTCACACGTCTAAACGGAAATAATTTTGACACTGCCGTTTTGGCGCGCCGTGAACGAAGACCGACACGACGTAGATTCGTATTGTACGTACGTACGTCGCCGCTGTCACCCGATCGAGCGAGCGACACACGAACGAACGGCGGCGGCCCGAGCGATTGATCGCGGATCGCGGAGAAGAATGAAGTGGAAGATTAGCGAGAGAGAAAGAAGATCCGTCCGTCCATTCCACTCAATGGCGACGACGACGACGAAATAATAATCAAACCGACCGACCTCTCCGCTAAAAGCAACAGCATTCTTTATTCTTTGGTTCCCACAATACATACAAAAGAGTGCCCACCGAGACGGAGATCTACCAAGTGAGAGATTCAATGAAGAAGAACTACTGATCTCTTCCTTTTCATCATCTCAATAAGTAGTAGGCCAAGGCAAACAACCAACCCCGCCACAACAAGCAGGAGAATTGATATTTCAAAACAAACCGAGCATCTTCGGGAATAGAGATTTACCATTCTACCATTGTAGGATCATGACTACTTCTTCCTCCTCCTCTCGTCACGCCGCCGGCGGCGGCGCCACTCACACCGGAACCTTCCAACCGCTGCGCCACCGCTCCGGCACCCTCCGCGATCGACTCCACGGCTACACCCGCCAAACCCTGGGGGCCGGGGGCAGCCTCGACGACGCCGTGGCCCTGCCGCCGGGCGAATCCTGCGCCGGATGGGTGGCGGTCCACGCCGTCGACTTCTACAACGACGTCAGCACCATATGGGCGGTCATGGCCGAAGATCCCTACTTGGATAGCTTTCGGCCCGGAGAGGGATTTCCCAGCGGCGTCGAGTATCGATGGAGCGAGCCGGCGTCCACCACTACGACTACATCCTCCTCCTCCTCGACCGTTGCTGGCGGCAATGCGAATGCTGCTGCTAATACTGCCACCCACGCGGGGGGACAAATAATGCCACCACAACCACCGACGCAGACCGCCACCGTGCTCTCCGTCTCCGCGCCCGTCTACGTCGAACGCGTCCTCCAGTGGATCGCCGACCAGATCAACGACGAGACCAAATTCCCCGACGACGACGACGAGGCCGAGGCGCTCCGCGTCTTCCAGACTCCCGCCTTCGCGGCATTGTGCGGTCAGATCTTTCGTCGACTCTTTCGAGTCTACGGAATCATATACAGTTCGTTCTTCGGGACGCTGGAGGCATTGCAGATGGCGCCGCACTTGAACACGTGCTTCAAGCACTTCATGTTCTTTTGCACGGAGTTTGGATTGTTGCCGGAGCGGGAGATGGAGCCGTTGGAGGTGTTGGTGAAGCCCATACGGAAACAATATCATTTGAGCAAGGGGAAGTAGTAGGTGTAGGTTGTAGGTAGTAGTAGATGGAGAGCAGAAGTAGTGGGTGGAAGAGGATCAATTATATATAGTACCAGCGAGCTGAGAGAAAAGATGACGAGGGAGACGGAAGGGGTGATGTGAATGAGCGGGGTGGAATAAAAACCAAGAGGATCGACATGCAACAGTTGTTGTTGAAACATTACTGTACTGCAGATGCACAGAAAATTCGAGTAGTAGTGTAGTGATGACAATAATGAGAAAGGGAAAGAGAGTGAGAGTAGGTTGGTATGGTGACTTGTGTAGAGATGATGATTAGAGGAACATATAGAATGGATATTATTTTTTTATGCGAGTAATGATGCCAAGCCAATGTCGGCGTCGAAAAAGTCGTCGTCGTCCATGGTTCGAGTGTTATGGTAATATGTGTTAATCGTAATTTGCTATTAATTTTAGTGACAAAGGAAGGTGGGGTAGGGCGGAAGAATAGATCGAGCAAGATTTCTTGTACAGTCGTCAGTTAAATAGTTTTGTCCCATACGGCTGCAATACACAAAAATATATCACTCGACAAAAAACAATGTCATTACGTTCTTGTACAGTCCTCAATAATATTGTTTTGTCCCATATGGCTGCAATACTCAAAAAAAGCACTCGACAAAAAACAATGTCATTACGTTGACACCACAGAAATCAATACGTGAGGAATCCATATCCAAAAGAGAAGAAGGAAGGTACGGAGTTTCGCCACGAATCACAGGAAAGAAGGTCTGAAAGTTTTGAACATTTAGCCCGCCCATTTCTTCAAACAGGAATCTATACACAATCAAGAAGAAAGAAGGAGGGGGGATTTGACATGATCGACGAGAAACATCAGCTAATTCCTCCCAAGATGGAAAGAAGGCAGATGCCTTCTCTTTTCCCAAGGTGTCAGCACTCCGACCAGCTTCAACCTTCGCAGCGTGACTTTTTGAATGGATAGCACTGCATCACGAGAGCAACACATCGACGCTCCCTCACTCTCGAGCTCATAATTCCTCTTTTTTGCTCGTCGACACCTCGTCCGCGCATCATGACCGCCATCTTGGTCTGGGAGAGGAAGAAGGAGAGGAAGAAGGGGAACAACAGTATAATGTTAGCGGCATTGATCTACGATTTGCGGAGGGAATTGTTCGACAAGCAAGTGGTGAGATCGTCTGTAATAATTGGGATTTAGTTTATGACGACGATGACGATTCTAACCCTCCCTTCCCTTGCTACGAACAATTGTTGAAACAGTCCGTAGCAGCAGCATTCTTCGAGATGACACTCCTCTACGCCCTCACGATTCATCCATCGACGTTGTCATGCATTGACGACATTGAGACGGAGGAAGTGGCTTGAATCTCGAAGATTTTTCTATTTTCCTGGATAAACAAGGGACGCGTTGCGTAGTATAGTGCCGAACATGCTCTATTCACGCATCCCCACGGAGGCCCACCGAGGTGACTTGGTGATGCCGAAGATGTAAGATTCACAGGGCGCTGCGCGGTGGGTGATACCGCTACGGACTTGTTCGGAGTTGACAGAGAAGCATTTTGGCTTTACATTATTTTAGTGGAGGACTAACATTATGTAGGATAATCGTAGTAAGCCAGCTACCGATAAACTCTTCCTTGTCCGCGACGATGATCGACCCATACCAGACCGACAAACTGCCATGTTTCACCACGTTACCGCTCAGCTTCTATTTGATGCGCGTTTGCTGTGATATCCAAACAACAGTTGCGTTTCTCACGACTCGAGTTAAACAACCAGAAGAAAATGATTGGGGATGCGTGCTCAAATATTTAAATGGTACCCGTTGTTTGCATCTCACCCTAATGGTTGATTCTCTTTCATCCATCAAATGGTACGTTGATGGACCACATCAAATTCACAATGATTGCTGTGGACACACAGGGGCTCTCATGACATTTCTCAAAGGCGCAGTCGCCAGCTCATCGCGCAAGCAAAAAATCAACACCAAGAGCTCCACTGAAACTGAACTTGTTGCAGTGGATGATAAACTTGGTGACATACTATGGATGCGCAACTTCCTTGAAAGCCAGGGCTACACCATCGAAGAAAATATCCTCTTTCAAGACAACATGAGTACTCTCTCTCTTAAAAAGAATGGTCGTGTTTTGGGATCAAGCCGAACCAAGCACATTAACGCCATGTACTACCTCGTCCAGGACAAATACAGCAATAACGAAATCGACCTCAAATATTGCCCTACTAACCAAATGTTGGCTGATGTACTCACAAAACCTCTCCAAGGTCAAAAGCTCCATGAAATGCGATCGTTTTTTAATCTATTGACTATCCTGAAATCTAGCTCCGATGAACTCATGTGCTTCACTTCTCCTTCATCGTGGGGGTGTGTTGGGACACAAACAGCGTCTCTGTTCCACGTGTCTATTACGCGTTGTGTTTCCTGCTTACCTCCTCTACTCTAGAGAGACGGCAGCGTCGTCAGGGATTGCCCTCGCAACCTCATAAATTAAATCTTATCTTGGTTTCCAATATCAATCCGGCTTTCGTAATCGTCGCAGACATTACTTCTGCATCATCAACTTGGGAGTATCATGCTCTAATCATAATCCAATCCACGTAAACTAGCCTCCTCCTCCTTCCAAATATCCGGTTTCAATTGATTCCGTAGTCCTAACAAAGTATATGACAATGCCTCTGATGCACCGGCAATCGGACACAAAACACCCACAGGTATGCCTCGCAGTGCGCTTCGTGCTGCGCCGGTGGCGCCGTGGGTTTGGTACTCGCGCAGGGGTACGGTGACGATTTTGTAATTGGCCGTGCTTAATCCATGGGCAATGCTTTCGTATGCATGACTGGTGGTATCTAGCGCATTTCGAGGGATATGGCGTGGTCGGCGGGGTGGCTGGAGTGACAAAGAAGATGACAATGACAAACCTTTGGCACCCTGTGATGTTGCCGATACTGCTTGTTTATTCAATTGATTTGCTGCGAATCGAGTAAGCTTTGTGCTTGTCGACAAAGCTTCTAATAAAACCTGACCAGCAAATACAGCCGTACCGCCAACCACGCCCCGGAAGTAGTCAGATACGCTCCCCTCGGGAACAACCAGCACCAGTGCCAGCTCTGCGAGAGGATCACTCAAGTTTGAAAAAAGTTGAAAGGGGGTAGCACGAGTGACAAACTTATGTGCTTGTGTTGAGCAAATATCCTCGAGCCATCGACCTGATAATTCGTTTATTACGGAGCCCCAGCCTGTCAAGTTAAGCATTTCTATGGGCTTCAGTGATAGAATCATGTCTTCCAATGGACATATATTCAGTAATTCAATGAAGTTCCCCTCTCTGAATGAGTGAATATCCATTCTCTCGGGTTGGTAATCTACTTTGAGTTTGCAGGATTTGACCCTGAAAACCTCGAAGAAGATGTCCATGATGCCATCGTCAGATATGAAACCATCGTCCGCTTCGCTGCCACTATCATTGTCATACTGGCGGCCAACATGCTGATCCTCCTCCACTCCTTCTCCGTCACTTGGATTAAAATCACCATCACTACTACTACTACTACTTCTACTGCCACCAGCGAAGAAATTGCGGACGAATCGCAATGCATTTTGATTAAGACAACAGCGGAGTGGCAGTATCTGTAGGGATGCGCGACTTTCATCACTCATCAATTTTCCATCCGATGATAGACGAATTCTCGGATGCTTGGTCCTCATTTTCAACGTGATCATGCCATCGCTGGAATCCCGAGGATGATCGGTTTCACTGACCCACTCTCCAATCATTTTTAGCGGATGACCTGTACTAATTGTTTCGCTGATGAAAAAGTCGCCAACAGTCAAGGCAAGGGAGGAAGCCAAATGATGAGAAGAAGGAGGCTGTTCTTGGCACTCTCCCGAATAAGAGTCATTCTTCAGTTTCAATCCTGACAAAATAACTTGAAAGAATTTGCTTGTATTTCGGCGTAATTTACGACGAGCGATCTCACGCTGCAGCCTTGCATTCCTTTCTTCCGGTAGCGGCGCAACATTGTTCAGGACACTACTTCTACCAATGCCAGGTACATCGTTTCCATCGACAAGACAACCAAGGAGTTCCTTTTTACGATCTTTCGGTTTCGCCTCTCGTCCGGACGTATCGTGCACCCAATCAGATCCATCGAAAAATTGGAAGACAAATGCGGCCTCTTTGATAATTACCCGCATCCCGATAGGTAGAGTATTATCAATTCCTTCCGCTATCTTTCCATCAGAGAATGGGCCAGAACTTTGATTTACTGGAATGTGTTGAGGATATACTTTTAATGATTGCGACAATGATTCAGAATCGGTTGCTATGACATTGTCTCGTCGTGAGTTTTTGCCCTTTGATTGTGTATCCTGAGGAATCCACTCCGCAATGAAATCTTTATCAAGAGGAATTTTCGAATATTGAATGAAGTCATGCTCTACTGTTGCCCAATCATCGTCAATAGTGGGCTTTTCTTCCTTCTGGTTCACCGCCAGCGGCGCAGAAGTACTCCTCCGGAATCGATTCTTTGGTTTATGATTAGCCATTGTATCAACCGTGTAGTAGTTTTGGAAGAGTAATGACTTTGTCAGGTCCAACGAGACAATATCATCTCGATTGTCCTGCGAGCCGATTGAATTTGGAAGTTTTTTCTCGATAATATGTGTGCCTTGAGACCAAATTCGAACTTCTGGTCCACTGGTCCACTCACGTGTGTGATTATTGTTTACAGCCGAGTGCAAGTGTTGTTGGATGGGGAGCAAATGTTCCTCCTCCATTTGAGGTCGTGTTTCCGTTGCTCTTTTTAGCTTACCCAGTTGTTCGTCTGAGAGGGCAGTTGCCTCAACAAACCACTCATTATAGGTTGAAATTAAGCAGGAAAACGAATCTGTGCAAGCGTGTATGGACAGCTTTCCCATCGTCAACGAAAGTGTTACTGAAGGGTCGTTTTCAAGACGGCAGTTTCTATCCGCAACATATTTCAAGATGGTTGCATCCAAAGCATCTAATGCGGCAACGTTGACAAAGCCCATCCTACATAGCCCATCATCCAGTCCAACGATGTTTCCTGACAGACACTTTTCATTGTCTGGCACAGAAATATCAGCGCTTTGCATGTGTCTCTGTGCACAGCTTAGGCGAGAATTTTCCTCGCTGTATGAGCGTTGGTGATTGCAAAGGTACAAGCGTAAGTCAGATGACGAAAGTTTATGAGCCTGGACTATGCACGGCACCACAATATTTGATGAGACCCGAATCTCACCCACCCGAAGTATCAGCCGGGATGAAGTCCTGAACTCTCCTGACGGCGTGTAATCTATGTTGCAATCAGTAAGACTGAGAGACAAATGGGTGATTGATGGAGATGGTTCAACACTAAAGTCTGACTTGTTTGTCAATCCGAGAAGGTCGGATACATTTTTTATCCAGCCAGAGTTCATAATGTAGCGATATGTCATGTCATACATGGCGACATGAACACTCATTTCATCACACTCTTCATCACCGCGAAAGAGGATATCAAGCAGGATCGAAGGCGTCTCCGGCGACAATGGCTGATAAAGTTTTTGTCTAAATAATATTGCCCTGGCAGATGAAGATGGACTTTTCACGAGCCGTGCACGAATCCGTCTACATCTGTCGTCACAAGATACTGGAGGAGGATTAGTCGGGGCATGCTGAGTAGGATTGAAATTGGTCATCTCGTAGAGCGTAAAATCATGGCAGAGGCAGCGAACATTTCTCACTACGGATTTTTGGATCAAATCTGTGTTGTCACGACCGATCAGCGTGTGTGCCTTCACCTTGTCCAAGATCAGGCTGTATGAGTTCAACTCAGTCATTTGAGTGCCATGTAGAACAATAGATATTTGGTCAACATTGATTGCAAGAGCCAGTAAATTGCATTCTGTCCCGTGCGCATCACTAGGATGTGTTTTAATGTCGTTGCCGTAAGATTCAGACTCGAAATCCTCAGAAAAATGCGATAGAGTTTTGAAGAAATATTCACGCTCGCACACTGTGCAGTCGAAGAGAATGTGGGGAATGCTAAGTGCTATTTCTCTTTTGGCTTTGTTTGCTTCTGATGCTAAGATGTATTGCGGATCCAATGCTTGTTGAATACCACTAGTGTCATTTGTGAAGGTGGATGTGTCGTCATATGCATTTTTGAAACCATCTTCTGATGCATCCACTTCTTGTCTTGCTTTCGTAGAAGAGAGAGGCAAAACTATGGGAAAGGCACTGTTGCGATGCACCATCTGAGTTGAGTATGATATCAGAATATACGAGCCATTTTCTCCGTCTCCTGTAAGGGCCAACAAGTCAGCTCTGTACGGCACTAAAGAGGAGAACTTTCTATTTTTCCTTCCCCGCTCAACCTCGCTTCCTGTGGCAAATAATATTATCTGATGGCATGCAAATGAAGCATTGCTGTGCTTTGGACCGGGAGAATCATCATTATCGCCGAGAGTTTGTTTACGTGACGAATCGACTGAGATGTTGTTAAGCTCGACACCAATGGACAACGCTTTTCTTCCACCCCATTCCTGATGTTTGTAACCGTGCCTTCGAAATATTGGATTTGATTTTACTCTCATGGGAGATGCACTTGTTTCTTTCTCGCATGGGAGCAGGAGTACGATTGCTCTGCAAGATGCGGAGAGATTAAGATTGGATAGATTACTTTCTCGATCCTCTGGGAGTGAAGAATCTGGTTTATGCAAAAGCAATGCAAAATCGTGCAACTGACGAAAAGCTCGTTCGTGATAAAAGACCTCAAGAGGCTGCAGCGAAAAATTAATCTGAAACGATTTGCTTTGAACCTCAGGTTCTAAATCAGATACATCAGCCATCAACGAAATGCAAGGAGGACTTGAGACCGGAAATTGCCCGCTTGATTCGCCACTGGATTCGTCATAAAAGAGTAGAATGCGCTCGTTGATTGAAGTTTGTCCGTAGTTCATTTGGCATTCGATATCAAAATGAGATACCTTACAGTCGAGCTTCAGTTCACCAAGAGAGCTAGTTACGACTACTCCAATATCACCCATAGAAAATAGAACGAAATCTGATAGATGACACGGATCAAAATAGATCATGCGGGCGGTGTTTTTGCTGGTTGGCGATTCAATGCACGTCTTAAAGGTGAATTCACTCAACGAGAACTCAATCCTGGTCATTATCTTACGTCGGTCTCTCTCTCGGTAGTCTCCCTCCACTCTTATCGGATTCTTTGTTTCTACAATTTCACTGTAGTAGTTGAATGAATGGTCATTGGCATCGAAGAATGCGTCAAATGATATGCCGTCCTCATATTCGTCAGATGAAGGAACAAGAAGACCTCCTCGCAGCTCACTCGTGCGATTACGATGCCTCTCCTCGACATATCTCTTCATAATCGTATCATATGCTTCTTTACTAAATTCATCTGATAGAATGTGTTCTTGGGAAACATCAGGCTTTGGAAAATTGTCATTCCGCTTGGACCGGGAACTGTAGCTATCATCATCACATGCGTCAACGAAGTTCATATCCTCTTCTGTTTGGGTAGTCATGGCTTTCGCGATTGCTATGACTCGTGCCATACTACAAAGATTTAACTCGACAGATATTCGTTGACCGAGATAAACATAAATGTCTTGCCTTGCTGATAATAAGGATGAATTGGATGATTTTTGTGTTGCCGACAACTTCTCAAAAACGCGGAATCGCAATTTGCCATTGCAACTTTGTAGAATTGGTGCATTGAGCTTGGATTGAGAGATATTTACCGCAACTCCCAAACCGTTTTCGCCGGAATCTATAACTACACCCTCCCAATCCAGTGCCTTGGATATCACCAGTGTTTCCTTCGTGTTGCATTCTGTATTCGCAACATTGGCATTATTATTGTCGGGGAAGTTACCGTCTAGTCTTTGACTATCTCCAACCAATCCAATATCAAGAGTCTCCCCCTTGTTTCTCTCGATCAAGTCGTAATATTTGGCTGAAGCAATATGTAATTTTACCCAAGATGCTCTCTCGTTTTCTGAAATGCCATCCCCCGATAGTGCAGCCTCAATTGAACCATGAGTATTGATGCAATACTGCGAAAAGAAAAGAATGTTCATATCAGAAATATCTATCGAAAGCCGAAGAGACTTCATTGCTGAATGAACTAACTTGGAAAAAAATCCTGGCGACGGTGATACTTCCCAATCTTCGTGGGGCGCAGAAGGTGTGAAAAGTACATTCGTTTGGACAGACAATTCTGAATCCGAATGTGGTTCAATGTTTTGTCCCGGGGCGAGCACAATATGAAGACCCTCAATCTGTATGTGAACTTCCAAGGCCGTGCCCAGAGCATTCTCTCCATCAATAGCGGAACCATTACTTGTCCCAAACAAACTCTGAAGTACCATAGACGTGGCCTTTCGTGCCGTACTTGCCGTCTCGCCATTCCTCCGTGGATCAATATTGCTCAGACTTAGATGGATCGCGCATCGACCGATACAGGCTTCGTAAATTGCAAAATTATTCACAGCGCCGGGCGAGCTATGTCCCCCGGTTTTGCCGCTACTGGTGTTGGTATTGCCATCGCTCTTACTATCGTTCCCTCTGCTCTTCTGATGAATGGCCGAGGTCAAGAAAGCTGGATCGAGTTCTACGTCGACTAAGGCCAATTTTCCTGTAGACCAATCAATCGCATCGATAGACCGATGTAGATCAATCGCAGATTGGGGAGTCAGGATGGGCCCAAGAGCACGCCGCAGAAGGAAGGCATAAAATCGGTCTTTCCATGAATTGGAATAGGTACTCATTTGATCGGAATTTGCACCTCCAGACCTAGAAAGATTTTTGTACGCCGATTAGGTTAAGGTGTGCGTGCTTGCAAGAGTTGAACACTCAGTATCTACAAGGTGAGATACAGCCTCTATCATGGTTTGGGACCACCACCATGAGCATCATCCTCACTCTTCTCTCATGTCACCAGCTAGCACACACAAAGCGACGACAACGAACAGAAAACATTTTTCGGAACGAAGTACTTTACGATCTACCTAGGTACGAACAAGTACAAAGTACAACCTGGCGTACGTACGAACACAAGATGATGAGAGAAGATGTGAGGTATCTAAGGTACGAGTTTAAGGGAGGTTATGCAACAGGCCCAAAGGGTCAAAAAATTTGTGACACAAAACCTTTGTATTATGCGTGATATTCTACCAAAGTGGTATTTCTCTGAGATGTTTGCTAGCTACTTCGCGGGGGGAGGGAGAAGGCTTCCGAGACCTCAAACTTAGTACCAGTTCCTTTCGTTGATTTTGTGTAGACCTCAAATACCACATCTCGGTCTGTGGTTTCAACTGGATGAACAGTAAGGTAGTACACCAAGTGGAATATTTCTCGATTTATTCTAGTACCCGATTAACTAGCGTTTGTCTCAAAAATTCAACTAGATTAATACGGTACGCCTCCCACACCACACACACCATGACAAGTGCCGTCGTGCAAGCA
>JALLBB010000163.1:0-21207 GCA_036939735.1 Discostella stelligera | reverse complement strand
CGCCAGGCACCCCAGCCCTGTAATCATAGTTACAGTGCTCCATGGGCCTACGTCAATGCTATGGACACTTGAGCCATCATACTTAGGCACAAAGATGTGACTTTTCTATTACAGTACCCCATTTTTGCCAACAATGCTACAGATAGTTACCTATTGGGAGAAAGGGAAAAATGGAGTCCAACATAGGTAGCAGTCCCACATTTGGGTCATTACTACTAAAACATCCATTTTCATGTAATGAAATTGTTTGTTGATTTTTCTATTTTCCAATCTTTTTGCCCTATTCTGTTTCTCATTATGTGGGCTAAAGAACTGAAGCAAAAGAGCAAATAGTATGTTGTTTTCATCAATGTTTAGATAAATTGCTTCTTTATGTTGAGAGAATATTAGCATTTGCTAACAGGTCAGGTCTTTTTACCAGTGGTCATGAGTTTGATGGCACAAGGTTTAAAATGTCACTTACAACAATTACACACATCATTCTCTCCAGTGCGTGTTTGAAAATTCTTATATTAGTGCTGAGTGACCATTGCCAAATCTGGTGAGGAGGGGAGTGTGCACTGAGAGTGCATTGAACAAGCCAAAAATTGATAGTTTCAGGCGAATACATTGGACCCATAGGACTGCATTGTTGTTGTTGTAATGGCTTAGTGGTAAAAAGACCTGTTAGCAAATGCTAACAGAGAAGTTGAAACCACATGATAAATTGCTCCTTCAGTAGTTTAGAAGAAGAAGTTTCAAATTTTATTTTCATTACAAGATATAATTACCAGTTTATGACATGTCTTGGCCATCGGCCAAGAACCTAAATTTGGCCATGCTTAAGCAAACAACTCCTCTTCTAGAGAAACGTTAGACAGCATTATTTGCTAACGACTTTGTCCAAAATCATGATTCCCAGAGAGTTGTTTGTAACTACATTCCAAACATACAGTACAATAGTCTGACCACCAAACTTATCTACTATTAGTCATTGAATGATCTCTGTTACACCAACACCAATTTATTATTTATTCATCTTTCTAGCATACTATGAACTCACGGCTTTTTCCAAGAAGTTTCATTGGTTTTCGTATTCCAGTAGTACGCGACCCCTGCATCTGTCAACGACTTTACCCAAGGTTCAGGCAGCATTTCCAACCCTGGCACATTGTCCATTTTCTCAAGCTCCTTCCCATCATTGTCCTTCATAGTCGAAAACTCTGGTATATTTCCCCATGGGATCCTGCCCTCCCAAAAATAATCATCCGGCACACCCTGCAATAAATTCACAAACTGATATTCAACATATATTGTCAACCTCCTCACGAGATCATTGTATGCTTCCTCATCTTTGTTCAATACATACATCCAATTCACACCCGCCAATTCTTCAAAGCGCTTCTTGTCATCCGTGGCAAACTCTTGAAAGGCGTGATCGTAATGCGTGCACTGAAGGAAGGTTAACTGTTGCGCATCCTTAAGGTGTTTGTTCACGGTAAGCTCGTTCACGCCCTCGGCGCGGATGCGGGCTCGGGTGTCGTTCCAGAGAATGTCGAATAGCTCCTCCTGAGAAAGGAATTTCAGAGATGATAAAGAACGTCAATGTTTCGCTCGGAGATCGAGCTGAAAATGTTAGTTGACCAAGCACGAACCTACCTGCACTAATAATGCGAGATGTGAATCTACTCGATCTGCTAACAGTCGCTTGTGCAAAAACCACACGTGCATGGTTAGTAAAGCATGACGTGGGCGAAATTCATAGGGAATTCTACCCTCGGTGAACCATCTCCTGAAGGAACCAAGTAAAAAGTAGGTGAGGATGAACCATTGTGTCGAGAGTGCGGAGAAAAATCGACCGAGCAATGTAACTCACGGATCATTTGCTCGATTCTGCGCGCTACGAAATAAACGCTCTCCTAAAATAATTCGCTTCCTCTGCCCCTCGAACGAGTACTTATTATACAACTTTCTAAAGATACTTTTGCTGGTAGATTCGCCATCGCCTATCGTCAGGTTGGTGGTTATGCTGTTTTTGTCTGTGGGAGATTCCGAGGCTGACGATGGCGATGTCGTTGAGAAGCGGCGGCATTGTGCGATTGTTCGTTGCGTATGAGATGTGTTGATGTAACGATGGTGAGTTAGATGATGATCGACAGCGTTGGCGCGAATAGGAACAAAGATGCTGTTAAAAATATTCTGAGCGTTGTTCGCGACGATTCCAGCAGATGGCATGGATCGGAGCGAGGAAGAGGTAGTGGTAATGGTCAGAGTAGATCGACGAATGGCATTCCATGCTCGTCGGCCGAGGCAGAGGGCAGCAACTGCATCGCGAGGGGGCATGACGGAAAGATAGAATGTTTGATTATTCGGTGCTATGAGCCGCCGTTCCCAGAGTACAAGTTACGATAGTGGAGATAGTGTTATTTGCCAGGTCAGCCAGGTGGTGGTCTCGGCAGGTCTCGCTCGGCGTGGCTGGCGAGTGGTGTAAGGTACGTACCTTATGGTTCGTAGTGTATCTTCTAGATTCGATCTTCGATCTCCTTGTGTTTTCCACGTGGAGGGGTGGTGGAATGACGGACGACGACTTCGTCTTCTTCGTCTTTTTGCCCCGTCTTCTCATCAACGATGACGATGACCACCACGCCCACGCCCAAACTGCAACGATCTTGAGTTCGTCGAGCATCCGAAACAATGCACCATTCAATGACATATGCAGCGAAAGATAATGAAATGTTGCGTTCAACGCCTAGTCGTCGCTTATCGCTGTTCTTGATATTGATATCAATAGCATCACCCCAGTCGAAGTTAGTGATGGCCTTTTCACCTCCCATGACGATGAATGATCCTCAAAAGAATTTCGCATCACACACAGCTGCTGTTTCATCAGAAAGCAATAAAAACCACTGCCATGTGCGAATGACGAAAGAAGATAGTACCCACAACCATGACGATACTCCTGGTACGCAACGAGTGGTGGGTCGGAAACGTGCACTACTTCAAAAGTACGGAAAGGCCATTGTTCTCTCCACTACCTTACTCTACGGCCCCATGGTGTCCATGCCGTTACCTCGACGTACTCTAGGGTCGACTGCTCATGCGTCATCGACTTCAGTTGCGGTGGCAACTCCCTCTACTACTGGAAGTAACTACAAATTCAAGGACTTCAAAGATATAAAAGGAAAATTGAGTTTGGCACCTGGAGCCGATGTGCAACAGTATGAGGAAATTTTAGCCAAAGTTGAGGTCATGGGAGAGAAGGCGTTGGAGGATGCCAAGTATGAAAGCAAGGCAGCTCTGACAATTGGGGATCCGGTTGGTGAAGGCGTTGGTGGGGAGAGTAATCCGAAACACACAGACGGACGACGTGCCAAAAAGACACAGAAACAAACGAAAAATCAACTAAGTGAATGGGAGTCAGATGAGTTTGGATTTGGGGTTGGCGATGAGGAAGATTTTGGTGAAGGCGTTATATCGTTAGGCAGTGGGGCAATAACAAAGAAGGGTAGGATCCCACCTTCGTCAAAGTCGAAGTCAGGTGGTTCAGACGCTGAAGGGAAAACAGGAGGTGGTGATGTTCTCCTGACTGACAAGCTTGCCTACAATAATTACAAGGCCCCGATGTCGAAAGAAGTGCGAATGAAAGCTATCAAAAAGGGAACATTCTACTCCATCTTTCCTGTGTTTGTGATAACCACCATCCGAGGACGAATTAGGTCGTACAGGGAGATGAAATGGGTCAAAAAGGGTTTGGCTATTCTTGAGGAGGAGAGGAAAAAGTATTTGGAGGAAAAAAAGAATAAGAAAGACGGAAAGAACGATGATGACGACGACGACGACGACGACGATGACGATGGTAAGTTCTTCGTTCGTTTCATTAGTCTTATTGCTGCACTGATACAGTACCTCAATATGCATCTGTTTGAAGACGATGACAGTGAAGATGATGATGCGGGCAAGAAAGGTGGTAAAAGAAAATAATTCTAATTCTTAGTTCTAAGCGACAAAAGTAGCTGGTAAAATATCATCCATCTCACTTATTTTCTCAAAGCTGCATCCTCGAGAGCGGCAATATCCTTGAACAGCAACACGCCCCAATAATTACGCCACAGAGAACTCTCTTCTCCACAAACACTTAGTGCCTGTCAAGCTTAGTTACAATGAAAACTCTGGAAGCAACAGTGCATTGTCAGATGAGCAAGAATTTCTGATGAGGTAGGTAGAACATGAAGTGCTGACTAACAGTGACTCACCTAACTGTTTGGTCCAGAGAACTCATGCAACACAGACCTTCCCTATCGGGACTCCAGTCGAAACTAACAATAGGCTGAGTGGATATTACGCGAGAATTGAGAAGCTCAAATGACCCAGCTATGCCAATTGGCGACCCATCTTGGCTATGCGTTCCCACCCTTTTCTTCGGGTAACGATATTTGTAGATGTTAAACCCCCCGTTGCCACCTCCCGTCATTATGATGTCGCGGTTCTGCGGCAAATGCTTTGAGATCCAAACGGTACTCCTATGCGCTTTTTCAGCTGTGTATGCAAAGCCGTCACTAGAATGTTGCGTCCTTAGATCGTAGCACCGGAACTTTGATTCAAGAGTGGTAACAACAGCCTTGTTCATTTCAATGTCCTGTCGGTCGAATTGAATTGAAGTCACGCCATTCTTGACATTATCTTCCCAACGAATCGTGTTTGTGCGAAGGTCGTAGAGTTTGACGTCACCATTGTCGAATCCAGCCATAATTGAACGCTCTTCGTTGTTAAACGAATTACCAAATGCAACAGCCCAACAATCTCTAGCGTTCGATGGCGAATTCGGGTTGAGAGTTACAACTGCATGGTTTACTCGAGGATCCCAAATTCGAACACATCCATCTTTACCTCCAGTAGCAATCTCCGGTGCTCCACAAGTAATACCACCAATGCCATCAATCGCATTCACAAGTCCTTCATGGGCGTGGACTGAGAAGATCTCACCATTCTTCCCGTGCTTCAAGTCACAAATGGAAAGTTGACCAGCAAAGTCTCCCATGGCAACGTGTTGGTCTCCGTATCGACAAGCGCCGAACGTTGCGCACTTAATTCCTTGCGGACGAAACGAGAGATCACGGTAAAAATCTTTAGTGCCTTCTCGTTGCAGCTCGTAGATGCAGAAAGCACCTTTGCCATTTGGTCCAATGCCACAGCAAACGAAACGCGCAGTTCCCGGCAACCATTTGGAATCATGAGGGGTAAACCCCAGAGACTTGCTAACATACTCTATCATGTGTGGTGCATCTGTGCTGTTCATGTTGCTGAAAAGATTCTGATTCCGACTTTAGAGCAGAGATGTTCATGTCGCGCAATCTCGATTTTGAAATTCAAAGGACCACGTGTCAGAACGTGGCCAGGGGCGACGACCTGCGGGTGAGGGTTCCTTGAAAAAGTTTTTAACTTTCGAGGAAGGGTTGAACGCACTCACAGTAAAGAACAGAGAGGTGGCAAACGAATCATGAAGTGGTTTGTTGCAACGGACGGTACTGTCTTTACAGGTAGGACTTGTTTTCCCAAGTGTATTTCACTATTTCAACCCTCGGCTTGCTTTTCCCTAACGATCGATCCCTGTTAAGACCAATCTCTTTATCAAAAACATGAAATGGAAACACAATTTACTTTTCGAGACAAAAGAAAAAGTATACTAGCAAAGAACCCTGGTTCGATTCAGGGCCAGCCATTCGTCATTGACAACTGCCATAAGTGCAAGATCCTGCTCATAGATCATTGCGATCAGGTACAGATCAATGACGTGTCTGACTCAAAGATCTTTATTGGTGCATCTAGTGGAAGTATCTTCATCGGCAATTGTACCAACTGCACTTTCACTGTCGCGTGTAAGCAGCTTAGAACACGCGACTGTAGGGATTGCACCATCAACTTGTATTGCAAGACCGAGCCAGCCATAGAAACAAGTACCGACATGCTATTTGGGCCGTTCAATGGTGTATACCCGGGGCATAAGAAAGACATGCAACTTGCTGGCTTGGATCCTTCGGTCAATAAGTGGAAATCTGTTCATGACTTCAATGATCCAACTCATACTGGTGCGAATTGGCGTATTCTGGAACCCGATGAGCAAGATCCGATGTGGTATCCACTTGGCACAACTGAACCCTGCTTCCCAATGCAAGATTCCTCAGCCAGTCTGTTTGACAAGACATCAGCGGAGCATGCTTATGAAGGTGGCGGTCATGATACGTCGGAGCAATCCACTCCGTTCCCCGAGGAAGAATCTGGGCCTTTCCACATGATCAAACTGTTTGGACATCGTGCTTGGAACCTCGTTTCCCAAGCCGTGTGTTCAATTCAAGAATTTTGCACCAGTCTTATATTTAGGGGGGTGCAAATCACCAACAAGATGCTCTGCTCTGGAAGATAAAGTTTTGTTCTCTTCACAGATTAGGGAAGGGATTGGTGGGCTCTAAATTTATTCATTTGTGCGGTGATATCCCTCTAAGAAGTTGGGGAGTCTTTTATCTAGTCGAACTAGCACTTTAATTCTCCTTCTTCTCCTTCGATGGAATGATCGTCGTCTCCTTCAACCAGTAATATCGAACAACAAAGCTCCATAGAAGACACGGGACGAACGGAATAAATATCAAATACATTCCTTTCAGGCTAGTGGCAAATTCTTTCCACATATCGCCGCCATCTTGTGCGTCACTTACATCTCCGCCAGTGTTGCGGTCCTCAACGGAAGACGAATTGTTATTTTTTCCATCATTGTCAACTCCTAAAATAGAAGGGAAGATATGCTTCTCCAAGGTGTAAAATAATGCCGCAAATCCTGACCCAGTAAGGTACATCAACGTCACAAAATTATAATTGATGCCCGTTGAAGGCCGAACTAGCCATGGGATATGGCAGTAGGATGTCATCACTACGGAATACGGATCTCGAGCGCTTTCAGATGTGGTATTATTTTAGAGTAATAGTAATCGAGGCTTCGATTCGAGCTTCTTATGAAAATGAAAGAATGAAAGGGTAGATACTAGATACGATAAACTACGCAAAATAATAAAGTTTTGAGAAAAAAAAATGGGATCGATCGGGAAAAAAAATTGAGATCGGTCGAAACCAAAACCTTCCCATTTCGACATCTTCTCATTCCAACTGGAACTCCAACCCCGCATTCAGTAGTAGTAAGTACGTAGATACCAGCGTTCTGCATGCAACCTGCAATTGCAACCCAACATAATAATTACCGACGTCGAAAACAGAAACAGCATCATTACGTTGAAGATTCTCTCACCATGGTGTCCACCAAATCCTGTCTTCTATTGGCATCATCCCTTATCCTATCGCATTCATGCGTGGATGGTCGTCGTTTTCCCTTCCTCGGGATGACCGACCGCGCCCTCGTCCGACCGTCTTCGGCACTAACCACGGCACTCCACATCGTTCCCCGCGGTGGCATGCAACTCTTCGTTAAAACCCTCACCGGCAAAACCGTATCCATTGAAGTCGAGGAGGGAGAATCCATCGAGGATGTCAAGGCCAAGATTGCCGAGAAGGAGGGTATCCCCCCCGAACAGCAGCGGATTATTTTTGGCGGGCAGCAGCTCCAGGATGGGAAGACGATTGATGATTATAATATTGGGGATGATGCCACTCTTCACTTGGTATTGAGGCTGCGTGGTGGTAGTGTCAAGAGTTTGGTAGATAGTGCGCTTGGTCGGGGAGTGTTCCGTGTCGATGAATCTTTTGTCAACTCTAACTTGAAGGGTGTTATTAGCGATGAAGAACGGGAGCTGATGAACATGTTTATTGAACAAAGTCTTGGCAATGAAGACAGTATGATGGCTACGAAAGATGTGGTTGATGATCTTGTTGGTGAGGCAGTACCTGTCCTTGGTGCATATTATCGCATATCTCCCATTCCCCGACGTGTCTGTGACACCTCCCCCCTTGAAGAAATGGAGTACCACATGCGCACCCCCCAGCCTCGTGATAGGGCGTTTGATTTACCAGGTGGAAAGGGCGCACGGTTAGTGAAGGTGGAGCGTAAGAGTGCTGCGTTTCGGGGATTGTTGGGTGAAGATGAAACGAAGTTGACCAATGTATACAAGAGGCGAGATAATCGCGGGGCATTCTTGGGGGCACTGAAGAGGATGAGGCTTGCTTAGATTGATTACAATGCAATTTACGATGATTAGTTTGAGTAGCTAGCTTATTTTAAGGGATTCATTCACATTGATCTGCGGATATTTGATATTTCATTGTTCTCTCAAGGACGAATGTCGCGTTCGGTTACGTCAGCCTTTTTGACAGTTCTGTTGTTAATCTAAATGAGGAGCAAATTCATGAACCTCTCGCGTATGTAAAGGCTTTATCTCTCACCATAGAGGCGAGATGATAGCTCTTCAATTAAACCCCAAAACAACTGAAGCACGGCTATGTTGTCACGTTGATGATATCATATTATTATCATCATCTCTCGTTTCTCTCCCTATTATTATTTGTTCAGTAAACCAAAAATGGCGCGCCTCCAAACCTTATCCGTCTCTTGTCTCTTTTCATTTTCAACCGCACAACATCATCGACTCCGACCGCCGCCGCCCTAGCTGCCGTCTCTGAGAACTGACTGGCCCCGCAACCGCAAAAGCCAAGCAAAATCATTGATCACCATGGGATATGGGTCGGCTTCTAGTCCACCAACGAATCCATCTCATGGCTCCAGCTACACGACGCCCTACCAATCATCGGTATCTATGCCTCGGTCAGAGAGTTGCGGTGGTGACACGGCTCGAACTACCGAGACTGAGCCACTGCTGGGTGAACAATTGCTTCATGATTCAATGCTCTTGTCACCGGATCCCGGAGAGGTAGACGTCAGCACTATTGAGGGGATAGAAAGTGATCACGAGCTGGATTTTTCATTCAGTGCTGCCGCTGCCAAGCAACGTAGAAATGCTCCCACTCCCGTACAGTCGGGATCTCAACGCAAGAAGGTTCATCGTCTACAGAGTGATCCACATATTGGGGTCAACGTCATTACGAATGAGACGGACACACTTGCCTATTCTCGTGATCCCGACGAGAGCACACTGTTCACAGCAGATGTATTCTCAAAAATGCACCATCGGTTTTCAATTCTAGATGGTGTATCCAGGAGATTATTCCCCAAGAGAGAAAATCCAGACGTAGCCTTTTCGCTTGTTTGTCTGGGGTTATGTGTGGGTGTGGGTTTATGTTTCATCGCTGCAATTGCATATACGGAAACAACCAACACGATTGACAAGAGTGTAACGGTATCTACTCCAGATACAACTTGGCATGGTGTGCCCTTCACCAAAATTGACCGCGAATCATTTGGAGATCCAGTGACCAATATTTTCGACGTGTCGTTATTCCACCCATCACTCTTGAATAGAGGTCGTAAGCTTTCTGCGGTAATTGATTCTGATATTCAATCATCAATGAAGTCAAAATACAACATAGACGAACGGAGTCTGAGATATAGTCCAAAACCTTTTCTTCGAGTTCCTTTTCCTACCGGGGCATTTTGGACTAATCTTGTCTTACTCCCTCTGAACGAAGAAACGAAACAAAAAGCTCAACATGAGGAACCAGAACCCTTATTGCAAAAAAAACAAAATCAGTTTTCGTACCCCATTGTTGCGTATCCATTCGCTTTTCAATGGTCATCATTCGGTAAGCTGCAAGCATCCTACTCGGCCTCTCGTCGGGTTATTCAAGCTACTAGTATTCAAGATGGGTTTGCTCCTGATATAACCTTGGGTTCGATAGAGGGAATTCATACTCGGCATGTCGTTCGGTTTGATAGTTTGAGTGTCACGCTGCGATTCTACTCAGGAGATATAAATGTTGGATCCAGCGCAATTGGTAATGGCCAATGGGAAACTTACATTGTGCAAGGATCTCCATACATAACTGCAAAATATTCCGGGCTTTCTCCAGAGTTGACTGCGCTGTCAGATTTTGATGATATATCATGCCCCCCAGTAGGAGAAGGAGTATTACCCGACGCAGACGATAAGAAACTCGGCATTTGCGCAATTGTACAAGAATCACCTTCCAAACAAAAGAAAGTCGTCACTGGTGTTCAATTTGTTCTAACGACAATGGAAGGATTGACGTGGCTTTTATTTGCATCGGAACCGTTAACGTTTGAGCTCAATTATGCGGCGCGACGATCTATCACATCCAATGAAAGGTTTGGGGGCGTGATCCGATTGGCCCTAATTCCACCGCAATATCCATCGTCTTCTTTAAGGACGTCGATGTCTGGCGATTCAAACATGAAGAACGAATCAGATTTTGAGCATTTATTTCATTCTCCTGGTGTGAAGCGGCTTTTATACCATGCCGGGGCGTATCCCGTGAGCGGAACAGTATCATGGGATTTTCGATCAGGATCCCGCAAACCATTTGCTTTGTCTCATTATGCGAATAAATCAGGTAGTAATAGCCACAGAAGGATTCTCGACCAGCATGAGAGGAGGCATCTCATATCAGCTGAGATGCAAAAGGAGAATAACATCGGACGAATCACATTTTCATACGAAACTGTTGGAATGACTTCAACCACCGTTCCTATTACTAATGTCCCGCTACTAACACTCGCATTGCCGCACCACGCAGCATCCATCACTTCTGCGGAAGAACTCTTGCTTAAAGAAGACGATTTCGATCTTAAATACTGGAGTATAAAAGGACCGATGGTTCCTGTTATCGGGGACTCCTGGGCATACGAAGAAGAGTTGACTTACACTGGCTTTGGTGACGACTCGTTGCTCGAAAGTCGTCAATCATCTGTAATTAACGAATCGAAGGCAATCTTGGCTCTCGATCAATCCCTCAGAGATCTTCTCCTCCAATCGGTGTTGTCGGACCTCGACGTTAATCTACCAGATCTTTCCAATGGGGCTTACGGATTCGGAAAACAGATTGCTCGATTAGCGCAATTAGCTCATATAGCCCAGGTTGTTCACGCAGCAAATGTTCGGGTGGTAGATGAAGAAGTGAATCGTATAATGAATAACACGGTTACAAAAGGAAAGTCATTGAATGAGGAGTCATCGATAGTACCAATCGATAAAGTATCGTCGTCGGTACCGGAAAAGAACAAAATAAGTAGTGGAACGTCACGGAAAGGATATGCGTTGTTGGAAAAGTACCTAACTTTGTGGCTTGGAAACGAGAATGAAAAGAGATTGGTTTATGATGCTCAGCTTGGTGGTATCCTTTCAACGAAAGGGATGGAGAGTGTTAACGCCGACTTTGGGAATTCGAGATACAACGACCACCATTTTCACTATGGATACGTCCTATTCGCTGCTGCTATTCTTGGAAGGTTAGTCGTAGAGATGCTAGTGCCCTTGTTCTCATTTATTTAACATTGAAAAATTCCCTCAAACTCACTGCATCCTGATATTGCCAAGAGCTAATCCAAATTTTATCTCCTTATATGGGCCTTATGTCGACGCTCTTTTTTATGATGTCGCTCACAATGGTATGCAATCGACGTCAAAAAGCGAAATCTTCTTTCCTTTAGCACGGCATAAATCATGGTTTGACGGAGTGAGTAACTACCATGTCTCTCTTGATTATCTATGCTTGAACATTGAACTAACATTTTCCGCAGCACTCCTTTGCGAGTGGATTGTTTCCATTCGCAAATGGTAAATCTCAGGAAAGTTCGAGTGAAGCTGTTAATTGTTATTACGGTGCCTACCTTTGGTCGAGAGTTCGATGGGGTAACAATGGTGACAATAAAATGGTGGACTTTGCGAGGTTACTACTAGCTACGGAACTGACAGGAGCAAAGACTTATTGGCATATGACACCATCTCAAAACAACCTACAAGGTTGGGAAGACACTCGCGATGGCCTCCCTACGGCCTACACCAACGAATTTAGGAAGAACTTCATGGTTGGTAATCTAGGAATGACAGATGTTGTTTGCTCTACATGGTTCGGTACAGACAACATATACGTTCACTTGATCAACTTCTTGCCAGTTACTCCGATTACAGCTGAGTTATTCGACAAGGGTAAGCAATATTCGTTTTTGAGGGCAGGCTACGAATGAATCTTCTTGCGTCAGTGATGTCTGACACTGCGTGTACTCAACAGGATATGTCCGGGGCGAAGAGTCGGTGACTAAATCTAGCGACTCGGTCGAAATTGCTTGGAAAGGATATGCGATATGCAACGAAGCCATTCTTCATCCAAATACCGCCTGGGTTGATGCTGAAAAGCTCAGCAGTGTTCAATTGGACCCTGGACTGAGCAAAAGTCAGGTGCTGTTCTGGATTAGCACGAGGGAAGGCTTCTTAACGAATACGACTGCCAAGTTGTCATACAACAGCGATCTTGGCGACTCGCATGGTGGGGACAACGAACAAAGCTCTTCAACAAATAGTGAGAATGCAGACTGCGCCGATCACGAAAAGTGTTATGCGGAGAATATTGCAGGCTCGTGTTGTCCGACCGACGACGGAATTTTCTTGGTCTGCTGCAGCTAAAATTTTACATAGACAAATGGCTGAAAAGCAAGTTAGATTAGATCAAATGCCGCATTGCTTCTTCTTCTCCTCAAGTCTTCTATTGTATAATTTCTCCTCGTTACGAAGTTGTTCCTGAATGAGATGTTTCTCCTGTTGCTCGCTGCACTTATCCGCCAACCGCACATCTACACGGTGTTTATTGTCCAGCATATTTTCAATTCGTTTTGCCTTTGCCCTTTCTAATTCTTCAATTTCAGCCTCAGCCTCACGACGTAATTCGTCTTGGACACTGGCAATTTCTTGTTCCATGACACTGCGTAAATTATCAGCCTCTTTTTGTTTTCGTCGAATCTGCTCCCGCCACGAAGCATCCACCTGGGAATACATGAAACATGACAAGCATCAGAAGAACAGTAAATATTGATGCAAAGTAATAGCATGAAATCTCACACCATACCTCTTTCATCCATTTGCGCTTTGATTCCCTCTCAGCCGCTATCTTTTCGTCATTCAATTTTGCCAAACGGTCTACTTCAATGCTTAAGATTCCATCAATGTAATCGTTCTCTCTCTTATCTTCTTTTTCTTGATCCTGAAGGCATCGAATAAAATCTGAAGCTATCTCTCTACCTAACTCTTTCCTGGCTTGTTCCATTTGAAGTTGCATTCGTTCCTCTTCCATGACATGCTGCAATAACAACCTATTCTGGTTGCGCTCTATGGCCTGACAGGTCTCGCGTTCTTTGTCACGCTGTTTCATTTCTTGAAGCATCTCTTCACCATTCCGCTTGGCTTTGTCGATTAATTCACGCTCTGATTGTTTTTCGTGTTCCCGAAGTGCAGCAAGTTGTTGCAATTGTTTTTGTTCTTCGAGTTGTTTAGTCCTCATCAAAGATTCTGCATGTGATCTCTTCCATTGAACTTGATGGTCTAATGCCTGCTTAAATTCGATAGAAGGCTGACGACACTGTTCGCTATTACCACCATGGTCATGGTCGGACAAGGACGGTGTCGCCACTTTCTCATCTTCCTTTATTTGCGCTCTACATTTTTGCTGTTCTTCGCGTATACGGTTTTTATTCTTGATGATCAATTCCCGATCCTTTGTAAGTCTATCCATCATTGCCTTGGAATTCATAGCCCGCAAGTCATCGCAAGATTCCATCCATTGCCGTTCGTAACATTCCTTCACGAACTCCTGACGCTCCTTCTCTCGCCTTGCCTTCAGTTCATACGCCCTTGCACGTATTTGTTCCATTCGCTGTTCTTGTGTCACAGTCATAGATTCTTTTCGTTTCTCATTCCAAAGTGACGATTCCTTGTTATATAGCGACTGCAATTCTTGCTGACGGTTTTGCAAATCCTCCTCCTCCTGTTGGAGCAATCTTTGCGCAATGGTGTTCACTTCACGTTGGTCAATTTGTTGTTGCGTCCGTTGTTCCCAATCATGAAGACGTTGTATGTTTTGATGCTTGTTTAGGAAGGAGGTTGTGTCGTGGAGAGCACGCTCTTGGTCACGTCGGCGTCGGAGGTTGGCTACGGACATGGTCCGAAAGAAGTATTGTGGTGGAATTTTGTGATAAAAACGGTTTCGAATGGTCGCGAGGTCGCGAGCGAAAACGGTTGCGTGGAAGGGGAAGGCTGACGTCATCCCTCCCGCCAAATATTCATCACCCCAACCCTTGATTTTTCTCCCGCCAGCCGCCCAGCCACTCACCCTCCTCGTTTCGCGCGCGATGACGATGATGTGGACTATTGTACCAGATCATCATCACCACAGATCACCACAATCTTGATGCGAGGCACTCTGCCAATTGATATTGTCATCTAGGTACCATTCTGCAGTAACACCCCAAGCCCGGAAAGGTTGTCACCGCTCAAGAAAACGATGAAGGTAGTTCCATCAACACTCTGCTTGGTAGCAGCATGCTGTGCCTCTGCTCCCGCCATGGGCTTCGCACCGCCCTGCGAATGCCCACGACGACCCGTGGCTTCTACGACCACCCGACGTGCGCCATTCCACGGCGATCATCGCCGTTCCAGCACCTCACTGCACATGGCCTCGCGCACATCTTCCAACAGAGACTTTTACTCCATTCTTGGCGTCTCGCGATCTGCCGACGCTGCCGAAATCAAATCGGCCTATCGCAAGCTGGCAAAAAAGTACCACCCCGATGCCAATCCCGGAAAAGATACCACCACCGAATTTCAGGAGGTTAATCGCGCTTACGAAGTCTTGAGCGATGCCGATCAACGCAAGAAGTACGACATGTTCGGCGAGGCTGGCGTGGGGAGCAGTGCGGCCAGTGAGGGCGGTGGACCGTACGGATATGGTAGTCCATTTGGTGGGGCTGGATTCAGTCAAGAGGTGGACTTGGGTGATATTTTTGATACATTCTTTGGCGGCGGTGGTGGCGGTCCCGGTGCTGGCTTTGCTGGAAGAGGGGGTGCACGTGGTGGACGGCGAGCGGGTCCAATGGCCGGAGACGATTTACGATTCGACCTTGAATTGGATTTCAAGAAAGCAATCTTTGGTGGGGAGGAGAAGGTGCGCATCCGACACCTTGAGACCTGTGGAACGTGCACTGGGTCGGGTGTCAAACCTGGTGCCAAAGTTAGTACCTGCTCGGTGTGCAATGGAGTGGGCGTTACGATGCAAGTTACGCGGACGCCACTTGGGAATTTCCAAACGCAGCAGACGTGCTCGGCATGTCGTGGCACTGGGCAAAAGATTGAGGAGTATTGTGGTACATGCTCCGGGGAGGGTACAGTCAGCAAAACGAAGCAAATCAAGGTGGACATTCCCCCGGGAGTGGAGGACGGTAATAAGTTGCGAGTGCGATCCGAGGGCGATGCAGGTCCCAAGGGTGGGCCCGCTGGTGATTTGTACATATTCCTCAAAGTCAAGCCGGATCCCAACTTTCGACGAGAAGGTCCAGAAATCTATTCCGATGCCTCGATATCGTATGTTGATGCCATATTGGGTGCATCCCTAAAAGTTCCAGTGGTCGATGGCGAGGTTACAATTAAGGTGCCCCCGGGGACGCAGCCAGAGCAAGTGATGAGACTCAAGGGGAACGGGGCACCTGTGCTCGGTGATTCAAATAAACGTGGAGACCATTATGTTACGATGAAGATTGAAATTCCATCGAGCTTGTCAAAGGAAGAAAAGGAGTTGGTGGAGAAGTTACAAGCATTGCAAGAGAAAAAGGCTGGCAAGAAGACTGGATTCTTTCAGTGAAACTTCTCGAGGTAAAGAGGCTATAACAACGGTTCGATGAGAAATTTTAATGGCAAATATTTCTATATGTCTAATAAGTATTGCTTGTGCCGAAGTTGTCGTGCTATCTTCTTGCTCATTCTTCACACCACCAAGGGCAACGACGTTGCCGCCGCTGAAAAGTGAAAAGTTGGTAGTACTGCTGATTCTGAACTTCCGCCAAAAATATCGCCACTGCACCTGTCACTGACTCACAACATATATCATTATTTTTGACGCGAGACACGACCGTTCATGACACATGATGATAGAGAGTGATACAAATAGTGTTCATTGAGACGATACAAACGAAGCTAACAGAGATCCGGCTGACGATGACAAGGTTTGCTACCAATGTCACTGTAATTACTGCATTGATGACAAACTGGAAGTTGACAACCTCATTCACACCATCAGTTGCATTGTATCGCTTTCGGAGGCAACCCAACATCTCACTGTCGAAGACGTCATTATCGCATCCACGGACGACGACATCGGCGGTACCAAACACAAACAGTGATCAGATCGATCGAATCGAAGCACCGTTTTGGCAAGCCCGTCGGGACTGTTGGCGACCAGATGTCTGTGATGTGGAAAATATAAGCTGGGGCTTGCCCGCCAAGAAGAAGGGAACTGGTAGTAGGGGTGTACCGCATAGATTGAACCAAGAGGAGAGACTGGCTTTTGACCAGGCACGGCGTCAGGGCTTTCTTCAGGTGACTGGATCGGCATGGCGGTCGCAACGACGCGATGCGCCGATATTAAATTCATATCGTAGTTTGATGGATGCACGAGGTAGGCCGGTGATAGTTCTGCACAAGATGAGACCTAATTCGTCTAGCGTTGTGGACAATAGCGATCGGTTAGTGGTAGACTTGTCTCCACTTAGGTTGCCTTTGGAATTCGCTAGAATCGAACATGAGTTGGAAGAGAGATTGATGGCTGAATTCAATGTTACAAGTCAGATGATCAATTCCGATGAAGATGAAATGAGTATAGAGAATGCTGTAGATGAACCAATGTATGACGATGGTTGGGAAACACGTCCCATCTATCAGTTGCCACCGTATTCTCTATCCTGGGACGTTAGTCGACAGCAAGGAAAACTGATAGGCAAGTATCTCGGTAACTTATTTGGAAATGTGGAGGAGAAGGCAACTCCTTCTAAGAAACCGCAAGGAGTACGGCCAGGAAAAGGGAGACGTCACGGTGGCTACGGCATTGGCTGAGGGGAAAAAATTAAGAGTAAATTCATCATTAACCAGCCGCTTGCAAATTGCTCATTCTAATTTTTCTTTGTATCGAGGGAGATTTTGGGCTTCGGTCTTAAGTGGGTTGGCTTGAGTGAAAGAATACCGAACGATAAAGAGCTTGGAGAAGTGATCTCTGAAGTGTTCAACTTCTTCTTGGTACCATCGTTGTCTTCGGCTTTCCCGTCATCATCAATTTCCATACTTTCAACTTTCATTTTGGTCCCTGTTCCTTTCCTTGCCAAGTCTGCATTCATTTTCTTCAATTCGTTCCGTTTAGATGCCTTACCTTCACCTTTTGGATTGATGCGATGCATGCCTGCCGGAACCAATCCAATTGCAGGCAAATGAGATCTATGAATCTTGATTAGTTTCCCTCCAATTTCGAGCTTCCCATCCATTAGCAACGCTCTTTCCACCGACGAGCGTTCTTCGAATTGAACAAGTCCAGAACATTTCGATTCGCCATGAAAGTGGTGGCCACCTTTACTTGTCAGCTTTTCGCGTAGTATCTTTGCATGTACAACGGCTCCAACTTCATGACTGAATACGTCGACTAAGTCCATGTCTTGGGTCTCCTTGCTCAGTGAGAAAACGTAAATTGTGAACGGGTGAGCAGGATAATCCAATTTTCCGATTCGGACCTTGTGTAACCCATCTGTCTTTTTTGGTTGTTTTAGGTCAGTCTTGATTTTAGCTCTTTTCAATAAAAGTTGATCGTCCTCGTTCTCATCTTCTCCACGTGTGACGTTGTTTTCTATCGAGACGTTGCTTGTTTCAAGCTTCCTTTTCCCCATTGAATGTTCTTCGATATGCGGTATAGGAAGCGTCGTTTCAACAGAGGGGTTCCAGTTCGTGAGCTTGCTTCGTACTTGGGTCTGGGCGTGTGAGAAACTATCCAGGGAGCCGTAGTTGCGTTCGAATTCCAAATATTCCCGACATAAGTCAAAGAGAGAAACATCGTAGTCCCGTTCCATTAAGGAAACATCAATTCCTTTTCCCATCCAGGTTTGCTTGTTGTCGACGGACGAGGTTGTACTATGGCAAGCTTTTCTGACTGATGACATGGATCGATTATACAATCCACGAACTTTTCGAAGCGACGATACAGTTCCGGCTATATTCAACGGCTGTGGCTGCATAGCGTATCTAATGTATTCCCTCCATGAATCTGGATGACTGGGTTTCTGTACCTTGACCAGTTTTTCAAAGCAGTGCACAGCCTTTTCAATGATAACGAATGAATTCTCCTCTGAGATTTCATCATTTCCACTATGTGATTTCGACAATACCGTGTCTAAAGGACTCAGTACATACGCCTCAGCGAGTGCTCGATTTTTCCAAAATGCAGCTCTCCCTTCGGCCCATTTTGGGTGCGAATTGAATAAATATGTATCCACTTCTTCATACATGTCTCGGATATCTTCTAACAAATCTCGAACTTCCTCTTTGTCATTTGAGCATAACGAATGACACTCAGATGTGCCGATGTCAATGACTTCGCTTTCGTCGTAATCCTTTCCGGACACGGATGGCGTCGTCGTAGTCGCTAACGAAATGAGACCCAAGAGCCTCCTCTTCACAACGAGTATAGCTACAAGCCTTAAGTGTAACATGGCCTCTCGATTGGAAGTTAGAAATCCCAAGTCTGTTGCCTCTTTAATAACAGCGTGTATATCATCAGGATCCAAATTGGACGCTGATATCAAACCGAGGGTGGTCATTCTTACTTCAAACAGGACTAAGCTGTAGGGGCAATTTCTCACAGCGCGATGGGATACTGACTGGAGTGTGGACACAAGCTCTTCCTTCATTTCAGTGATCCCTTGTTTCAGTCCCGTTGTTTGTTTCCGACAACGTTTCCATTCATCTCTAAGAAAGCTCATATACGAAAGCCATAGTTGTTCAACTGTCGGGCATTCCGAAACAGCTCTCTCATACACAGAGATAATGAAAGAACTTTGAAACGTGGCAATACAACATTCGACTGGCGAGCTCTCGCTAATATCAGCTATATTTCCCCTCTTCGTTATGTCCGCGTATATACGCTGAAGGAAATATATCGACTTCAAAAAAGCCCGAGTTGATTCGATTGCTCCAAATCCAAGTAGGAAACGAAGATTGTCGCACAAAACGATACAATTCCACTTTTCGCTGCTCATCTTCAAAGATTCCGCATAACTTCGAAGCCCATCATTGCCATGCGCATGTTCTGGTGTAGAATGAAAAAAAGTTCGCCTCGGAAGTAATATTCCTTCATTAGACATGGCAACATCAATCTCATTCTCGAAGGACGACAACACGTTTGTAAGCGACGCCGTATTCTGCCTTTCATTATCAATAAAGTTCCAAAGCTCTGCTTTGCGCTGCTCGAGAATATGTTTCCTATCCAATTTTTCTTTCTCCCCATTGCACACGGATAGAAGCAGCAAGCAAGCCTCATCCCATAGATATTCCATATCTTGCATCATTTCATCATTTGATCCCTCCCCCATGGGAGTTTTGCTCCATCGCTGGAATAATGCAGACAGCTGTTTCAAGATGGCATTCGTCTCAGAATTTTCAGTCACAGAATTACCTTCGCGTGTTTGAGCTTTCGATTCAGTCACTGTAGAAAAAAGGTTGAACAGCAAGAATGATCCATGCAAACGGTAAATTTCCGACACAATGAACCCCTCATTTACATGTGTTCCTCTTCCCACTGATTTCCATGCCCGGTCCAACGCAGCAGCGAGATTATTCCGCGTAGCCTGTCGATCATCCACTTCCATCCCAACGATTCCGTTTTTCGAGGTCAGCTGATGCAATAACTCACTCTGATAGATGTAATCAGCGAGGGATTCCAAATAATACAAATGAAGTAGAGCACATCCCGAGAACTCAGTGAGTGCTAATTGCAAAATCCCCGTCGATGATTCCAACGCATTTTTTTTACATTGCACTTTGTGACATCGCCATCGTTCCTGCAGATTGCCAGCCTTCTCCCCCTCCACGGCCATCGAATATTCCATCATCATCAGACCTTCGATCAAATTTTCTGAATCGAATGCATATTGCATCCATAAAAGAGGCGTCATTGGACAATGCTCTGAGAGATTAGAGAACTCATCCATGGAAAGTTGGAGCGCATCAAGATCGGGCGATGAGACAACATCCGCATATGCCCTTTGTCGGTTATTCTGGATAGAGTTGACGCAGTCATCATAGCAGTAGGACATGATTTTATTTTGGGACTAGCCTGTGGTCACTGGTCACAGCTGGTCACCCACAGGGTCTATTTCTATGGAATAAGTCTATCACTGTCGTTTAGCCTTGGCCATCGCGAGTCATATCTACTTCAAATACCCCGGTATCTCCACTATTTTTTTGTAGGGAAGATAGCTCCCGTCTGCTCCCGAATTCACCTGGAAAAAAAATATTGTAAATATTTTCCACAAATTCTATAAATAATGACGCTCGTGTCGGTGCCTGCGTGCGTGCGTGGACCCGCCGCGTGGAACGGGCGCCGGCCAGGGTCCGACGGGGGAACCCCTACCGAAAAGGAGGGCGGACAGGACCGGCACCCCGCGGAGGGACAGGTCCGCCCCGCGAGGGAGAGGGAGGTGCGTGAGGCGCTCGACCTCGCGCCAGCGACCATGAAAAACAGGTTCCGTCGGACGATGCTGCGGCATTCCCAAGCAATAACGAACATCACAACGATGTCCAATTTTTTTCTCGATGCACACGATGATAGATAATTTATTTAGCTAGAAATAAATGCATTAAATGTAGAAAATGGTTGGATATTGACAGAGCTAGGGCTCGGCAAAGGGATAGCAAAAATCTCATCATCGCCGCATCCAACTTCGCCGAGCCATTGCTCCATCAATATCCGTCCGTTTCCGTTGGTTTTTTCACAGAATTGCGTATATCGACCTCGACTAGCTCGAGTGCGATCGAGAGGGTTCAGGAGCAAAAGCGGAGCGAGCGGCATGCGTCGTAGCGGCGCGGTCGTGAATTTGCTTTGTCATCACACTAAAAATAATAACTTGGGAATGAAAGAGTATTTTTAAGTAATTTTTTCATTATAATATCGCGTTTTAAGTCATCTATAAGGCGGTAAATTTTCGAGTTGAAATTCCAACAGGAAGGGCTTCGTTATTACTTCGTTTCGAAGTAGTACTGCACATCGACGGAAATAAAAATCATGGCCATGCGAGCACAT
>JALLBB010000162.1:0-21468 GCA_036939735.1 Discostella stelligera | reverse complement strand
GTTGCTAAGTTTTCCCAATTCAAAATTTGTTTTAGGATGTCAGGGATGTGGGGCCTGCCGTGGAAGGTGCGGTGTATCTGCCGCGCGGTACTTGAAATCCCGAGAATCCTTCTGTAGCCATCGTGGGTTGTCCCAATTTTCAACAATATCGAAGTGATCCTCCGCAAGATCCACAGCTAGGGTTGGTGTAATATCCAAGGCTTCAACGTCGGTGTCTTCCATAAAAGGGCAGCCACAAACCGGGTCCCCTAGAGAGCCGCCTGCATGCCAGAGAAGAATGTCGGGATGGAGGCCACGCATGAGGGCATTACGATGATGGGGGGATGAGGGTCCGTTGTGACGGGGAGAGAGACCATCGCCATAGGAGTTCGGTGATCCGCCACCGCTGGTGGATCCTGTGTGAAACCGTGGGTGTTGGGTGCGTGTACTGGAGGAGTCGTTGTTGGATGTGATGGTGGGATGACTCCGGGGTGTAGTGCCCTCGGAGTGGGCATTGGCATAAATGGCCTTGGAGTCGTATGGGTGTTGGGAACTCCAACGGTCGGTGATGGTGGGAAAACAAATCGACAAGGGAGGGGGAAGAGTGACGGTATGATCTGATGCCAAGTGTAGATTGATGTTTTTATCCAGGCTATCCCCAAGCTCAGCCGCCATAGCAGAGATTCCCTTGTGGAGAGCTGCATCGGCAGCAGCAAACGCGTCTGCAACAGTAGTGGAAAGAGAGTCGTTGGTCACAGAAGGGTTGGTTTTTAAAGGGCCAAGGAAGGTTTGAACCATAGTTTTGACCAACTGAACCTCGTAACTAATGGTGGTGGTGGCCTCTGGCATTCCCGTACCTTGATACTGTTGGTGTCTGCAATATTCTGGGCCTGGATGGTGATTTTGTGGTTGGATTGCGAAGCATTCTGAAGGGATTGGATGTCCTTGTTGTCCCGGCGGTGTACAGAATACAACGATGGTTTTCCAACTGGGCCTAAATATTATTGGCTTGTGCATGAAGAATATCAAGCTCGGCAAACAGGGTAGCGATATCTGGGTGGGGTGAGGGGTTGGTAGGAACCGCCCTCCCAAAGTGAAAGACATAGGAAGACTGCCAAAGGGTTAGGTCGCAGTAGTACAACCACTATTGTTGTTGGCAGTTTCACTACCATAGAGTTCTTCGGAAGAGATTTGGGTGCCTGGAGAGTCGATTGTAGTAGTCTAAGCCGATGACACTGGAAACGACGGCGCCCGTGGTGGCGGTGGTGGTGGAGGGGCGTCCGCTGTAGTGTCGTTGGGGGTGGAAGCCATGCTACGTGTCGTATGGCCCCAAGGTGGCATACTACCAGGCAATGAAAGAACAGAGCCCAAATAGTCCCAGCTCCTACTGCCATACTTCCAACAGCTTCCAACTGATGGAGAAGAGACAAGACAATGGTAATCATAGTACGTATTAGTCTCTACCGTACGTTAATCCCTCCGCGATGCAGAAGAAGAGAGAGCAGAAGCGTGCAAAGTTTGTGTATTTCCGTTCCACCCATTGGCACGTCTGATTGCTGCAATAGCACATGATGTAGTAGTAGAATGCCGACAATCGCAATGTCGCTCTCAAAGATCTCTTGGATGATCTGAAGGTTTCGATAGAGAGGGTTGGTAGGAGCACAACAACGACGACGAGGAGAGGATGCTAAACAAAAATGGATCATCATCGTTGCCACCTGCTTGTCCGCCTACTACTATCCGTTATTCTGGCTACAACTTGTGCCAGAGCCCAGTTGTTCCAGGCAGCTGCTGGACAAGATGATACAGCGCGCATCATAGGTGGTACAGAAGCTGACGATGGCCGCTACCCCCACGCAGTAAGCTTGTGGTAGCACGAAGCAGTGAAGGGGGGGAACTATGATGATGATTATGATTCTAATAAAGATTCTCCTATTGATGCTAACAATTGGGGGTGGAAAGAAAATGAAACTGTTTCAACGTGAGGATTTCGAACATGCCACGGTACTAGCACTACTGCTACTACTGAAAAGTCCTCTTCGTCCTCAACAACAACAACAATGGAATATTATCATCCAGACTTCTTGAGATGTCATTACGATAAGGTGCACAATATGTGCTATAATCATCATGATCCAAGAGGGGGGGGGCAGTTTCTCACCGGGAAGGGGGGCGGCGGCGGTGGTATGAACTCGGACGAGATGAGGGAACGAGATGGGAAGAGTGAAGAAAAGGACGTCGTTATGAAAGATGTCTCTCCGGGAAGAGACAACGATCCCGAGGTCGAACAGGGGGGGGGAGAGGGAGAGGAGGTGTCGAATCCTGATCGTCATCTCGAGGAGAAGGAGGATGTGGTGGCGCAAATCACCAACTTCATGGCAGTTACCGGATCGGATAGTGCCATTGTGGCGCGTCAATATTTGGAAATGAGCGGCAATCATTTAGAAACTGCCATTAGTTTATTTTTAGATCATGGTGGTGCTAGTGGAACCAGTGCTGGTGCTGGCGCGGGTGCAAGTGGAGAAGTTACTGCAATGACAAGGGTGGATCGGGGCACATCTGGTGGTGNCCTACTGATCTGGTGTCCCACTTCCTCCGTATGTATGGTCCATTGTCTGGGGGGGTTATACGTTGCAATCAAGGTGGGGCATTGGCACGCTCCCATCACTTTCGCACCACCATGCTTGAAAACCATCTTTATGCCGCTGGTGCTGACAGTCCCTCTCAGAATGCTGGTGCAGAGAAATGGAATGATACTCTAGCCGTCACTACCAGGGCCCTTCTTTATGGCGCTGTTTACCTGCCAAATATTGGTTGGCTGCCTTGACCCATGCAGCATACCTCCACAACCATCAAGTTCACCGCTCCCTCAATGCTACGCCATTTGAACACTGGTATGGCTGCAAACCTAACCTCCGTAACCTTCTAGTGTCTGGTTCTTGTGTGATGGTGAAACGCACTGGCTCCTGTTGAGCTAAATTGGACCGTCATGCCTTTGATGGGGTCTTTATTGGCTACTCCGCCACCGACGCCAACATCTGCTACATTAATCTGGCCTCAGGCATTGTCAAGACCAGTGACCATGCCATCTTCAATGAATGTTGGTTCCACCAACCTTGGTGCCCACCTGCTGCCCAACTTCTTTACGACCTGGGCCTTGATGTTACAAATACCCCTACTACCCCTCCTGAGGTACCTACATCACAGCCCCATTCACCTCACACCACTACAACAGACTCCCTTACCCACCCTACCATTTCCACTATCCATGTGAACACAAACCCTGATGCCAATGCGGTTGACCACTGTCGCATAACCTGTCAAGACCTTGAACAAGTATACTTTTCCTCCTACTGCTACGGACACGCCTTTGAGGAAACACTTGACTACATGGGGAGTTTGGTCACAGTCCACCTTACCGCGGGTCTTATCCTCTTGGAACACAATAACCGTCTCTTTCTTGAGGACATTGCCTGGGGTACCTCCTGTGCTAAACTTCCCCGCTGGAAAATGCCGCCTAAAAGGGGCCTGTCTCCTACATATCAACAACAACCCCATCTCCACTGTCCAGGATGTCCATAACATACTCTCCCCTCTCCCAACTCCCTCAGGTTTCACGTGGCACATGTCTCCTCCTTCTCTCTACATCCGAGTTTTGGGAAGGCCTCAAATCTGAGGGGATACCACAACTCTCCCTGGATCAACTAAATCCATGTCACTTCTTTCATGTGCCATCTGGTCCCAGTGGATTTTCCAACCGTGCTCTGGCACAATGATCCAAATCAGTTGGGATGTGGGGGTCCTCCAATATATCACGCGTGCTACCAAACTTACTCATGGCATTCTTCTCCGCCAGCCAGACTGGAATGAGTGGCAACAGGCGGAATTCCTCCAACTGGACAAATACAAACTACAGGGGATGTCTGGCCACCCAGCAGTCTCCCATGGTGCCGCCATGTTTAATTTGGTCTGGACATATGTCATTAAGGAGGTTGATGGCCACAAGAAAGCTCTCTGTACCTGTGACAGATCTACCTGTGGTGGACAGGTTCTTGTGTTAGACTACACGTATGCCAACAGCCCGGATCACACTTGCTCCCGTATTTTCTATGCAATTGCCACAGTAGAAAACCTCCTCCTGTATGGCGCTGATGTCTCTAATGCCTTTGCCAAAGCACCCCCCCAAACAAGGCTTCTTCATCCGCCCTGATCCTGCATTTCACGCCTGGTGGACTGTTCACAAGGGCAACCCACCCATTCCACAGGGTCATGTCATCCCAGTGTTGTCGACAATGCAAGGGCATCCAGAGGTCCAGAGGCCCCCATTTGTGGGAAAAACATGCTGATAAGATTCTACGGACTATTGGCCTTACCCATACAACTCATGAACCCTGTCTATACTCTGGGCTTATTAACCACCACCGGGTCCTCCTCCTTCGCCAAGTAGACGATTTTGCTGTTGCAGCCCCTAACCAAGCCGTTGCTAACCAAATCTTTGACCTCATTGATGACCACCTCACCATCCCACTCAAACGCCTTGGTCTTATCACATTGTTCAATGGCCTTGACATCCTACAAACCCAGGGTTACATCAGGATCTCTTGTACTACATACCTCAAATGCATCTGTGAGAAATACCTTGATGGATGGATACGTACCCACCACATGCCGAACAAATCCACACCTCTCCCTTCCATGCCTTTCTTCCTCAAGTCTTTCCTCACTGCAGAAGGCAACCCATCCCCAGCCATCCAAACCAAACTGAGTAAAGAGATGGGCCTTCAGTACCACAATGGAATTGGTGAACTTATCTATGTGTTGGTCACAAGCCGCCCCAACATATCCTACACAGTCATTAAATGTGCCCAGGCCACTACTGCTCCACACACCATACACTATCATGCCCTCAAACACATCCTAATATATCTTCACACCACCAGGACTGAAGGTTTATATTTTTGATGTCCTACCTCTAACATGTTTCTCCCAACACATCCACCACCAACTATTGTCAGTACACCTCATGACCTATTCCTACACAACCGCCCATGTCATGATGCCCTTGATGCCCGTGGCTACGTTGAATCCGACTGGGCCACTTGCCCCAAAACCAGACGCTCTCTCACTGGCGTGTACCTCCGGCTTGCTAGTGCTACCGCCACACTGACTTTGTCAGGGGACACGTTCCCCCACATTTTTGCCTCCAGTCTTCCTCCACTTGTACACACCACTACACAGGACAGTTGGACCCTCCAGCACACCCCCCTATGGTCTGCTATTGTCCACAATCCGTTTGCCACTCACACTCCTGTCTAGTCTTCGTTCTTTTTTTCTTCTTCTTCTCTCTCCTCCCTCACTGTTGTTCCAGTCCACATGGCATTACCATATGGACTGTGGGGGGTAACGTATGGTAGAGACTAAGTACTCATTGCCTTGTCTCTTTTCTTCCATTCCTCTCGGGAGTAGTAGGACTGCGAGACTATTAACTATTACTTACTGCTGTCTCTCTTGCTTGAACACACACAAACTACCTTCCCTTTGTACTCTCACACTTAACCGGGTTAAGTAGGTACATGTTACGTTCCATTTGGGAGCCCCCACATGATTTTGTTCTCTACACTGATTAATGAATGGCAACAGCATTGCCACCACAATACGCTGTCTCCTCTCTCATCAAACAAAATTAACATCTGTGACCTCGTGCTCGTCGCTTGACATATCCAAGTCACTCACCTGAGGCGATGACATTGGCATTGTCACAATTGTTGGTACAACCTCAGAATCACTCATGTGAGGGAAGTGCTCTAAGCCGTGTCTCATCCACGCATTGCAAGGAGTGGTGTCACTGATCTTTTGCTCCAATTTCACAATTTAGCGTGCCGCATCAACGCAATGCGGAGGAACCGTCAAATCCTTACTCTCCGTGATCATACAGTCCTTGTATTTGTCAGGAACAAGTCCCTTGAATGGTTTGTTGTATCCAACTGCAGCCTGGAGAGCCTCCAGCTCCAGCCAAGGTCGTTGATTGATTGATCGAAGACCCATCTTGTGAACACTGTAGTGAACTTCCTACATAGGAATAGTACGTATGGGCTAAAAAAACTAATTCCATCAGAAGAACCAACAATCGATGCTCGAACAGTGTATTTTACGGTACGTATGAGGGAGTCACAGGGGAAAAGCCACAAATAACACAACCATGAAAATGCCGAAATTATTCTCCGTCGTAGCAGGGTCGCTAGTAGTGCTACTACTAGCGCAGCGCATTCGAATTGCATCTTGCTTCTACATCATCCTCTCCCAACCGTCAGCAACAACTCGAGCGACGCTGTTGTTGCCGAGAGTAGGAGAATCCAATAATAACAGCAACAACAAGTATCCACAAAAGTCTTCTTCTATTTTCAAGTCGTCGTCGTCGTCGTCGTCTTTCGCTGCGAGTAGTAATAATGTTGTTGCTGAGGATTATACTGCTGCATCACCCACGGCAACGACAATCGCCGGTCCGTGAGTAATACTTCTTATCTTTTCGCGCTCGCAAAAATAATGCTTGCGCATATCCTAATATTTTGAATGCCTCATTATCTTTGGTTTTGGTTTCCCGTCGCCCAACCCACGATGATGACGACGACGATGTCAGTCCGGCCATCTCCGCTCGAGATCTCACGTGCACATTCGACGGGTGAGTAGAAGTCTTGATGCTATGTGCATCTACTACTCGCGATCCATTCCCTCTCTGCCAAAAACTATTCACATTCTATAATTTATTTGCATCCTTGTTTTATTTGTCGTACTAGCGGAAACACCTACCCGCTGCAATCGGCCACCTTCACCTTGCATCGCGGAGCGCGCGTCGGGTTGGTCGGAAGGAACGGGTGCGGGAAGAGTACCTTCCTCGGCATACTGGCCGAGGCAGCAGCATCCTCCCGCGGGATCCTTCCTGCTGGCAGTATCAACACGAATAACAACAACGGCGCGGACGATCCCAACTACTACTACTACACTGGATCGGTCGAGTGTCCGCGAGGCGTGACCGTGGCATTCGTCGAACAGGAGCCGCCCTCGCCTTCGGACGTGACGGTGTTGGATGCATTGTTGGGCCTTCATACCCATAGTAGTAGTACTGGTACTAGTAGTGATGGTGTTGCCACCGATGGAGATGCTACTTCCAATCAACAACGACGACCACGACGACAATCAGTCACATCGTCCAGTACCACCGCCGCCGCGTTCGAAACCGTCCGAAACTACCGACTGGCATCCCTCCGCGCCGACGACGATCCCGACGCATTCGCCCGCGCCGCGTCGGACATGGACGCCGTCAACGGATGGGCGGTGCTGACCAAGGCGGAGGAACTGTCGACGCGTCTGCGCGTGCGGCACCTGGAACATCAGCCGCTCGCTTCGCTCTCGGGGGGGGAGCGGAAGCGCGTGGCCCTGGCGGCGGCGTTGGTTCGAGAACCGGATGTGCTCCTCCTGGACGAGGTGCGCGCGGTATCCTAGAGAGTATCTAGTGCAGTGTCTTTTTTCGCAATATTGTTATTGCCATCGTTGTTGTGCACGATGATGTTGTGTTTGCATCTCTCCCTTCCCTTCTCATCCTTCGCATTTTTCGCATGCCTCGGGCCCATCCTACTATATTTCACAGCCGACGAATCATTTGGACCTCGCCGCCATCCGATGGTTGAGCGATCTCCTGATCCACGAGAAGAAGAAAATGACGCTGCTGACCGTCACGCACGATCGAGCCTTCCTCGAGGAGGTATGTAACAGTATATTGGAATTGGATCGGGGCCAGTTCTACACGTATGAAGGATCGTACTCTACATATTTGCAGGGGAAACAGGAGCGGCTTGCCAACGAAGATTTGGCAATCCGTGTTGCCAAGGGAAAGTACAAGAGTGAATGTGAGTGGATGGTGATGTGATGATGCGTTTGTAGTGCGTTTTGGTTTGTGGAAGTTGTCGCCATTTTCGTTGGGTGCTGAAATAGTGCAAACGTTACTCTCATATATTACATTGCTTGGCAGTGGAGTGGATGAGACGCCAACCACAAGCGAGACAAACGAAGCAGGTACGAATGCTGAATTCGTTCCTGGACTCTATTCCGAGTTCATTGACTTGATGTGTAAATTATGGGCCAACATTTTCCTTGTCGTCCCTCCACGAACCACAGAAAGCAAGGATCGAAGCATTTTACAAGCTGGAGAAATCAACCAAGCCTCGAGTAAAGGATCCATCGTTGGAGATCTCGGAGGACGGGCAGCGGAGACTGGGGGGGAATATATTGAAGGTGCGCTCCAAATGAGGATACCAGGGCCACGTTGACGTCATTATTAAAAGAAACACAATGTATCGACCATCTCACAAATGCTTTCATCGAATATCTACGAACTCCTATCTATTGTTTCTGTTTCACAGTTGAGGGAAGTGAATTTGAGCTTTGGCGAGAAAAAGATTCTGAATGACTTTTCCTACGATTTCAACAAGGGTGACAAGATTGGAATTGTCGGGAGAAACGGAGTAGGCAAGTCTACATTTATCAATATCTTGACGGGGGATCAAGTTATCGACTCTGGAAATATCGAAGCAGGCGATACAGTCGTATTCGGAAAGTATGATCAAATGGGCATTCCTTTCCTTGACGAGAATCAAAGTGTGCTTGATTTTGTTAAACAGCGCGTGGAATCCATCTCGGGAACGAGCATTGCCGAATCTCCGCAAGAGGCTATGAAGATGCTGAAGCAGTTTGAGTTTCCACGTCAGCGATGGAGTGAGAGGTATGTCAAGAGAATGAGCTGAAATTCAGTGATCCCTTTGCTATGCGAGCATTCGGACTCATTATTCACCATTCATCATTTTTTCCGCCACGGTATAGAGTATCAATGCTTTCCGGCGGTGAGAGGCGTAGGCTTCAATTGTTGGCTGTCCTCGCGAAGGTTTGTCCCCCTTCTTCATTATTCCTCTGCCTCTTCGTGCTGTCGTTTCTCAATGACTAACCAAGCACTCGAACAATCATACAGCGGCCTAATTTTTTGATCCTGGATGAGGTATGTTTAGGGGAATCATCTGTTTTTCAGTCTCGTGATCGTCCTCAAATCAAACATTGCCTTATTTCTCTCCTCCAGCCAACGAATGATATTGATTTGGACACACTTCGAGCACTGGAGGGGTATCTGGAAGAGTTCAAGGGCGTTTTGGTCGTGGTCAGCCATGATCGATTGTTCACAGACAAGGTTTGTAAATTTACGCAATTTCCCGCCTCACTTCTATTGAGGTATCGACTAAAATCACAAACATGCCATCTATTGCATGACGTTTTTATCCGGGTAGGTTACAAATCATTTATTTGTGTTTGAGGGTCAAGGTGTTGTGAAGGATTACTTGGGTTCACTATCTGACTACGCAGAGTGCCTTGTCGAGCAGGAGAAATCCGACGAGGCCATTTCTGAGTCTGGAGGTGTCGACAGTGAAAGACGAAAGGCTTCTTACAAAGAGGACAAGGAGAAACGACTGGAGCGACGAAACACAATGAAGAAATTAAAGCGTGAATTAGGGAAAATAGAGCCGGCAATCGACAAACTCAAGGCCAAAGTGGCGGAGCTCCAGACCCAGATGGATAAAAGTGCCAACGAAGGCTGGACGGTACTAGCGGACCTCTCCCAACAACTGGAAAAAGTGAAGGAGGAAATCGAAGAGAAAGAGGTGGAATGGTTGGATATGGCGGAAGAACTAGAGTTATTAGAAGAAGAAGAAAATATCGAGGCATCCTGATATAACGCACTATCTAGGATGTTTTAATTACGTAGAAGGGATGTGATGTACTATTTTGGTAGTTGGTTCGAGTAGCCACGGCATACTTCGGATGAGATGAAACACAGCCGATACTCCACTCCGTTTGCACAACAGCTCAATCGCGTTGGGTAAAATTTCCCCCGGCATGGAACCAAAGGCAAGGACGCTTGCATCTCTGTCCTCAAAATGATTAATGATAATCTTTTCTCGGGCGACTTTCAACTTATTTTGACAGTCATTCAATTCAACCAACACTTGAATTTCACGCGGCATATTGTTCTCGGTGCAATGGAAGCGATTCAACGTGTGGTTGGAATGCAAAGTGCTCTCGATACTCGATTTATCAGATAGCGCATTGATCATTGCCTTCCATCCATTCGAAGATATATCGGTTTCGTCTAGACCCAGAACTTCCAAGCTTGAATTTTGTGCAAGAGCATTAGCTAGACGATCGAAAACATCATCATCAATGGTTTCTGGACCCATCATTTCGGATCCTAGATGCAGCTCTTTCAGTTGGGAGGTCGAGCTGGGAAGCAATACATCGCCAAATAAACGCCACCCATCAGAGGTCAAGGGAGGGCTGCTTTCTGCAAGTAATCGCCACCCACCAAAGGACGACAAGGGAGGGAGAGCTGTCAGTGACTTTGAGCACCCGAACTGTGCTCATGTTGTTTGCTATCAAGTTGACCAATTCAGTGGCTCCTTTATCACCAATTCTGCTATCACTGAGATCAAGTTCCTCCAACAATGATAGAGAGTTGAGTAGCACCTGAAAGCACGATACCCATCCCGACGATGAAAGAGATTGAACACCCACCATACTCAATTTCCTTACCGATGTATTAGCTGCCAATGCTATGAAAATTGCGACTGCCCCCTCATCAGCAATGGTGCTTTGGTCGAGTTTGAGTTCCACGAGGGATGAATTGGGATCCCTCAAGCATTTCGAAAACCTCTGCCATCCTTTGGATGTAATGGAATCACATGAAATAATGTCAAGATGTGTCAGTGTGCTTTTCACAGCAAATGAATCTCCAAGGGCGGAGGCACCTGCATCGCCGATTCCATTTCTCCCCAACCATAATTTCACCAACGAGCAGCTAGGGTTTGATACGTAGACAGAAATAAAGTTGTACCATCCAGTTGAAGTAACACGCCTTAGTCCTGCAAGATCCAACGCCTTGATTGTGTCGTTCGTGGTCAGTGCAGTGGCGAGAATGTTGATGCATTCATTATCGATGTCATTGTCACTCAGATCCAGATGGTGCAGCTTGCACACCGAATTTTTCAAATATTCCCCTAATGCTCCACATCCTCTCATTCCAATTTTGTTGTTCCCTAAGCAAAGATCCAATAAATTGTGTAATCCAGGCACGACAATGAATGTGTTGATGAGCTCTGCTGATTGCTCATCCCCAATATGAGAGTCACGCAAATCCACTCGTTCAAGGTGTTTCGACAGGGAGAGAGCCGATATAAGTGATGGAATTCTCATTGAAATGGTCGGATGATTGGTAACTTCAATGCAGCGGAGATTTTTGTTATGCTCGAAGAACGAAGTCAGGAATTCAAAGATATCTTCGTGGGTGAGATCGAAACGGCTGATGGTAAGGTGTTCAATTGTTCGATTCTCAGCTAGCTCGCAACAAAAGTCTGGTACATTCATGACGGGATGATCAGGTTCAGAATCATTGAACACTCGCAATACTCGCAATGGTTGGCCGTTATTGCTGAGAACATACGCTGCCCTCCTAGCCCAATCATCATCTGTGTCATACTCAGTGACTTGCACATCCAATCCAGCAATGCCATCATTTAATTGACGCTCCATTGCCTCCCAATCGGAGTAACCAAAGAAGTGGTATTCGACATCTGGTGCCTGATAACCAAGTGTTTCTTGATTGGCAAGATGATGCATGACTGCCGACGCTGGATTCATCACCGGCTCGGTTCATGATATTATTATTCATGCAATTTCTATTCGAAACAAAAAATCAATCCGAAAAACAAAAAAATGAACCAAAACGACAAAGATGGTTCGACTTCTCGCTGCTCTCCTCCCAAGCAGTACGTAAATACGAGTTCCTCAGTAGTAGGGCTCGAAACCGAGGGAGAAGGAAGAAAGAGATTCGAATTCGCGAGGTGATGGACCGGCTCGGTTTCCACGCCATTCAATTCAATGCCATTGTACTAGTAGTATCATTATTTCACCATATTTGATATCCCTCGTTCTGAATTCTTCCAGGACTGTCGCTCCACACGAACAGCCACTCAAATAGTATTTATTCAAATTCAACTTTCATTTCTAGAAGAAGTGGCCTGCCACGCCACACACCTCCCGCTTCGGCTTCGGTAATTATATTTATTCTCGCGCGGCAGTACCTACCTAGAGTAGTTCCTTGCCCTGCCATTACTCGACGACGCCGCCACCATGATGGAGAGTAGGAACAACGGCAACGATGACGCGGCGGTGGACCCAGCCGTCTTGCTTCCCCTCCTCCTCGGCTTGTCACGAAGTTCGGGATGCAGCAGCAGCAGCGCCGCATTGGCCCATGCCGCGAGCACGAGCCACGGCGAGGGTGGCGCGAGGAACGACGAGCAAGAAGCAGCGAAGGACGGCAAGGTTGAACTGGCAGAAAATCCCTTCTTGGTCCTGGAGGATGATATCATTGCTACTCTGTCGTTCCCCGCCAAGCTGCACCGTCTGCTCTCCGTAACAACAGCACAACCAACTACAACAACAATGCCATCCTCCTCTTCGTTTTCCCAGGAAGCAAGAACTGTAATGACGACGACATCCTTATCCAGCAAGAATAATAACAGCGATATTCAATCGTACTATTCCCACATTCTATCTTGGACAGACCACGGACGGTCATTCCGAATCCATGATCCGCTGGCTTTGGAACAAATTCTACTGCCGCGGTATTTTGCCCTTGGGGAGGACGGCAAGGATCAGGATGATGATGATTCTAATAAAGATGCGTCATTTGATGCTAACGATGGGGGTGGAAAGAGAATGAAACTGTTTCAACGTGAATTGATGAAATGGGGATTTCGAACATGCCACGGTACTACCACTACTGCTACTAGTACTGAAAAGTCCTCTTTGTCCTCAACAACAACAACAACAACAGCAACACTGGAATATTATCATCCAGACTTTTTGAGATGTCATTACGATAAGATGCGCAATATTTGCTATAATTATCATGATTCTAAAGAGGGGGGGGAGGCCGTGGTGGTATGAACTCAGAAGAGATGAGGGAACGATATGCGAAGAGGGAAGAAAAGGATGTCGCAATGAAAGACGTCACTCCGGGGAGAGAAAACGATCCTGAGGTAGAACAAGGGGGGGAAGAGGGAGGGGCATGGCATTTACCGCATTGCCATTAGTTATTTTTAAATCATGGTGGTGCTAGTGGAACCGGTGCTGGCGATGGCGCAAGTGGAGAAGTTACTGCAATGACAAGGGTGGATCGGGGCACATCTGGTGGTGGGGAGGATAACATGATGGATGACGAGGAACCCAACTTTTATGCGTCGCCTCCCATGCCTCCCTTGTCATCATCTTTGAATCAGGCTACTACAACGAAGAAGAAGGTAATGTTTCCCGCAGAACGTATTGTCGAATCAGCACTACGTGAATACTGTGCATTTCGGACTATTCGGCGTGCATTATTGACTCATTGGATACGGCAACGCTTTCCACGGCCGCAACAATCAGCGGAAGAGGGGAGAGCACGGCAATTGGTGGGTGTAGTTCCTACTGGTGTGCCTCAAGACGCGCTCGCCGCCCCCAAGGAGAAGCTCAATACTCTTCCTCGTGGACCAGCATCCCACTTTCTATTCCAATCGTTACTCCATCCATCCTTGCCCGTGCGACGCACTGCAGCTCGAATGATATTGCATAATTTTCATTTGATTTTGCAACGGGATCGTTGCAAGATGAAGAAGAAGGATGCCCCATTGATGAGTCGTGGTGATCTTCAAGAGGTATTGGTTATTCTACTTCATGGTTTGATGTTTGGAGAGGCACCATATTATCAGCAGCATCAGCGGACAATGTTCGAGGTAGATGTGCAACCTCATCAGCCACAGCAGCAGCAGCAGCAGCCTCGTTGGTCGGCATTGCCAATGATCCCTTGCTTCAAAAATCAATCCGATGGTGGAGATCCTGCATTTCAAATCATGGGCCTGCTCGTCTCTTTGGTATGCGAGGGAGGGTTTTCCAGCATTTTGGTTTGCAACGAGGTTATGGACCTGTTTCAACAACAAGGAGGAGGTCTACCCTCTTTGTCAGGTGCCTGCGATACTAGCCAAGGACGCTGTGGGGACTCATCGGAATACTTGGACATGAGTAACAGCATCAAAAAGGAGGATATCATTGCCAGCTCACTTCTGCGTGAATTATCCTCTGGTAGTATCGAATCATTTGTGGCCGGTGGTGGATTGCGATGGGCTTGTGGTAGCATTCTTCGTTTGGTCCACATGCTGGTATACGGTTCTGCCCAGTCTATCATTGCCGTAGGCGGTACTCGCTACTCTCACGTGGCAACGAATACTAGTGGTGGCAATTGCAGTGATGTCAGTCATGGCGATGGTAGATCACGTAGTCGCCTGGTTGATCCAATGGATGACATTACATCCTGCACAATTCAGAATCGTTTATTGCTACTGATTGATTTAGTTTATCGACTGGTTCTGTTTGGGTCCGTTCCTTCGGCGGTCGATCGACGTAGCTTAGTTCTTAGGGGGGAGGATGACTCCATTAAAGCTGGTGAGAGGGTCTGTTCCTCAAAGGGTTCGACAAAAGGCAACGACAGTGATATGAATGATAGCACTCCGGGTGCCTCAACCTACAGTCAGGTCCTCCAGTCGAGAGCTCGGGAATTGAACGATTTAATTCAAAGATCGGATGGTTCCAGCAGTACCGTACAAGACGTAGCCACTGGCAGTGGAATAGGATCACTAGCAGATACAGATAGAACAGCACGGACATCGTACTTGCAAAGGCTTGCATCCCGTTCTTCTGGTGGCGTCCCTTCAATCATGGCAGGGAGCAGTCACAGTCGCAGCAGTGGATCTAAGCGCTCGTTTATCCATAGCAGTGATAATGCTGTCAAAGGAGGTGCTCCGTCTTCTGGTGTTGGCGGACGGTCAAGAGGTAGGATTGGACAACATGGCCCAACTGCATCTGTCTTGGATGAGAACTGCCGACGCAAGGAGAGTCGCAGGTCTATACTTGAGCGTGTGCATAAAGTGTTCTGGTCATCTGAACTGCCAGCGGCGATTTGCGTACCGCCTGATAGGACTACTTCAATTGTTGCTCCCAGAGTGGATTCTGATGGATCGGAATCAACAGCAGCAGCAGCAGTTGAATCATCATTGGCAGGTCACTTACCCCTATCGCCACTAGCATGCCTTGTCGCTGCTCATGAAATATTACGTTCGCGTCCAATGTCTCATGCTACTCTCTCAATCAATCAGCGGTTGCGCGCCTTAGAGAAGGGTATCGCCATCTTAGGTCGCATTGTTGATCCCGTAGCTAGCACTCCAGTGGTGATAGTAAGCAATGATTTGCCTTGGGAACTGGCACAAGAATTGACAGACGACAACTCTAAAAAGTCCGTGATTTGTGATGGTGACCATGGAGTCAATGAAGGATACACTGCAAGGAGGTATGGAGCGATTACTCACCCGAGAAGCAGCAGAAATCATAACCGTTACTCATCTCATGATGCTCATCGTTCGCGAAATTCCAGTGCCCCAACAGAACTTTTTGATTCCACAACTACAAGATTACCGCCTTCTCGACTTACATCTGGGGGCGTTGTTAATGAGTTACATGGAGCTAGAGGCACGGGCTCATCGCCCTCTATCGTTGGACATAGGACAAAACGTTTTAGGTCAGCTTCATCTAATGTTACTTCAATATTAGAGCGGTTGCCGCGGGTTGAATCTCCTACAGGTAATGGGGGGGGCGATGTTGGCGGGAGTGGTGTTTCAGCCAGCTTGAAGAGCAATTCAGCACGATCTGGCCTCGCAGCAGCTCAGGTGGAGAACGTGTTGGAGGCGACATCACTTCCTATAGGAGGGGCTGGGAGCGGAGAGCAATCATCCAACTCCGCAGCTCGCTACCGAACTGCGACGGAGTCAATGCGACGGTTAGCCGCTTTGAGTACTGACAATGCGGCTTCTGTGGCATCAGCAGCAGTATCGTCTCGCGATGGGACCCTGAGCCGTTTGCTGGCGCTTGGAGGAAGGTCCTCGCGTGGTGAACCTTTTGGGTCCTCTGGAATACGAAGCAACAGCAACATAAGAACTGGTAGCTCAAATTCGGTTTCCACAACTGCTTCGCCAGCCTTGTCCATCGCAAGTCGCGCATTAATGCGAGAACGCGCCATGGCGGCTGCAGAGTTAGAAGAGTGGCGCGTACTGCAGGATCTACCCGAGGGGGGTGATCTCATGGATATTGATGATGATGCTTATTTGAGCAATGTTGACGATGATGAGGAAGACTGTGGTAATATTGATGAGGAAGAAAGTGCGAGTGAAGAAGGTGGTAATTCAGATGCTGATGAGGACGAGGATAGCGATGCTGAAAGTCTTTTTGAGGTGAACCATCCAGACCACAGCATCAAATTAGATCCTGACGAAGATAATATCGTCGATGGAGGCTGTGATGAAAGTGAAGGCGAAGACGAGGAGGATGCCGTCGCGAGGAGCAAGATCTACGATGAGGAGACCGATGATGATGCTTCACAATTCGACAATGCTGTCATCAATTTGGAGGATGTTAATCTCACCACATCATCAGGACCTACGCGCTGCGAGTTAAGTCATCAAGGGCATCACCCCATTTGTAATCCTCACAGGCAATCTCTCTCGCGCATCCCTGCTTCGTCAGAACTTGAAAGTGGCGCCTCGTCGTTAAACGAAATTAGGGGAAACAGCTGCTCATCGAAATGTAATTCGCCAATTTCTGCGGCATTGATGAAGCGTGAGCGCGAACAGGCGTATGTTAGAGCAGCTATGTCTATTTTATCTGCGCAACATCTAGGATTTCCGACTGATACTATGAGAGGATGTGGTACGCTTTTGATTGAAACCACATTGCTTGCGAATCCATGCACCACCGTTGGCACGCCATTGCTTACACGTGATTCGGAACAGTCCTTACTCAAGTCACTGTGCCATATTGTCAAGCCACCGCGCAAGCCGTTGAATCTCAAGATATTTCTGAGGAGAACACCCACGCAGGAAGAATATTTTCGGGGCAGCTTGAGCAGGAATCCCATCGGTTTATCAAGCCTTCGTGCGGCTTGTGCCGCAACTGGTTCCAGTGGAGGGAGTGGTGGTGCTGATTCTAATGATAGAAGAATATCAAGCGGGAGGGTCGTTCAATCTGGATCAAATGATGAGCCACTTGTCAGTGACCTGCGCATGTACATCGCCAAAGATTTACAAATGGAAGATTCTTCAGAATTACTCGAATTATTGGTGGCTAATAAAATACTTGACATGAATTTAAAGTTAAGGGTTGTCCAGCAGGTGCTATGGAGAAGGTATGTCGAGGAGAATGCTACAAGTGCGAGTTCCTTGGGTGTCACAGGCGCTGGGCCGAGTCATCAAATGATCTCTACAGGAAATGGTCTGAGCATGATATTTAGTAGTAGTGGATTAGTCGCTGCAAGGAATCGTATCATGTCGGGAGGACGTGAAACTGTCGTCGGGTCTGATGAAAAATCAATTATGGAAAGTTTTCCGCCAATGGTGGTTACGTATCGATTGGCAGGTGTCGATGGCGAGGCGACCGAAGACAAAGTAGAGTTGGATGATTTAGAGGATCCCGAAGCTCCTTCGAAAGCAAATCTTTCCCCTGCCGAAACAGAACGACGAATGGAAAAAGAATTTGGTATCACTCGCTTAATTTTAGCGCAAAGAAATGGAGTCGCTTTACTTTTGGAAAATATTGAATGTACCATATCGCATTGTTTGCGCAGAATACGGCGTGATGAGGTAGCTCGACGTCACTTACTCAGAAGTAGCTCTGGCATTGGAAACGAAGCGGTGAAATTGAATGACTACAGGAATGGCGCTCGCGAACGCTTTGCCAGGGCTCAACCGTGCCCTGGATTGGTATTATTACGACTCAGTGCGAATATTTCAGATAATCGGAAGCTGATGCTGGCGAATCGCGCACCAACATTATTGCTGAGGATTTTGTTAGATATATTGAATGCCATGAATAAATCTTCGGAATCATTAGGAAGTGATAAAGTCGGGCGTGTACGGTCATCCACGTTTGATTCCTCAGCGCACTCTATAGAGGTTGAAACTACTGCTGCCGTTGTGGGTGTAAGCGCTACGAACATCGTCCATCATGTTGACGGAAATCCAACAGCAGATGCTTTACAAGAAATTATCGAAATGCTTGCGTCTGATATCTCGTCCGAAATAAGTGATGGATCAAAGCCATTAGCATCAAAAGCTGGAAATGGATCTAGCAGTTCATTTGTGAGCTTGATCCAAGCAGAGAACAACCAACAAACTGGAGCTGGAGAATACCAGGATGAGCGAACGCTGCCCCTGGTACTGCGATCATTACATTCCACGGCACTGAGTCCACCGTTGCAAAAGGTTATTGCTAAGCTACTACCCTTTCTTACGTACGGACGACTCTCTCAGAGTAAAGAATTGGCAAGTTACTTTTGCAAATATATTAATATCGATCGTTTGGGTACGGTGGATGGGCCACATTGTTCTGAGCAAGAGCAGCATCAGCAAGAAAATGCCTTAATGACAACGTTCCTTGAAGCTGCGATTAATCTTCCACCAGTACCCATCTGTGATAATCTTCGCAATGAATTACTCTCTAATGGGTTCGTGGGCTCTGTTCAATCATTTTTGATTGAGGGCGCGCCATCGCAGCCTCCGTCGTGGTCACCTGCATTGTATTGTGTTTCGTCTAAGAAGTTGAGCGAAATCGAGTCTTCGGATTTAATAGAAAGGTGGAGAAATTATTTAAATCGTCCTGGATTGAACAAGGCATTCAAGATATTAACGGGTTTATGCTCAAGGCATGTTGCAACGCAGCTGTACTTATCAGGGGTTTCCTGTGTTGGTGGCGCCAAAGAGGCCTCTCCATGCAAAGATTTCAATTTTTTAATGCTGTGCCATTGGATTGAAAGCACCTCTGATAACTCAGCCTCAAACATTCTAAACCCATGTGGAATTCTTGCCGAAACACTGCTTGATGCTCTGAAAGAGGATAACGAAACAAGCTCTGCGAAAATCGATGCTCTGCGAAGGAAAACTCGTGAAACTAAGCGCAAGCTTGCTGACGAGAGAAGGGATAAGGCATTGGGGGGGATTCGTGCCTTTGGGGCTTGTTCTGAGCAACAAATATTATCAGCCGCGTCCGGGTATTCGAGCACTGCAGGAGAGATTTCTGCTGATAATCGATCCATGTTCGCTGCAATGTTTTCGTCGCTCCTTTCTCCATCTTCGTTGTCCGCTACACAGCGCATGCGTGCCCCGGTGTCAAATGAGACACAGGATCATAAGGCTCTTCCATCTTGGATGGCCGAGGTGGAAGCGCTAGCCGATGAGGCTGGTATCACCTGCGCAGTATGTCAGGAGGGTCGTTCTCTGCAACCTACGGAATTGTTGGGTTTGTATGCATACATTAAGAAGGTTACTATCACATCAAGTCAGGGGGGTGGGAGAGGCGACGTTGATGGCACTGTACTGCTTCTGTCGCTACCTGCATCCTTCCCTAGCTCTCTAGCAAATACTAGTGACATGGAAGTATTATTCACGAGGTCGCGACTGGCAGCGAATGCATTAGAGGGGACTTCGCATGCATTATCGGCCATGGCTTCTTCGACTGGCACAGGGGTTGGAAGTGGAAGTAGTAGAATTAATTATTACGTCACAACAGTCTCGGCAGGTAATGCGATTCATTGTTCTTGCCACAATAAGGCCAAAGCTGCTGATCGGAATCACCCCAAGGCGCCAAAGAGTAGGTTCAAGTTTGTTGTCTGAGTTTCAATCATTGTGTGCGTTTCGTGACTCAGTGATCTCCGATGCGTGATAACTCTCAATCGCTGTTCTCAGGTGAATGGGATGGTGCGAATCTACGCAATTCAAGGGTAGCATGCAATGTCATTCTTCCTCTTGTATCATCTATGGCATCAAAGGTACCACTCATTGCCGTTGAGAAGGCTATGGTAGAATACAACACCATTGTCACCAACACACTTGGCGCTCGTCCCAAGAGTATCTTGTGGAACTGCCTACATGACATACGCTTCCTTTTGTTGCGAATGGCTTATGGAGAGGCTTTGGGGGCCGATTGTGGTGGCGGGTCATCCTCTTCGAACTTTTTATTGCTGTTGTATCAGCTATACTCAGCCGATTTGTTGGCTAAGAATTCCGAGCATGACGAAAGTTTGGAAATTTTGCGACACGCAAGAGGACTTAGCTCGGGATTCTTGGTAGCCATGAACATTATTGATGATCCCAACTTTGATCGGACTGATCCTCGATTGAGACGTTTAGAGAGAGGCATTGCGTGTGAGTTCTGTGGTTTGGTCCTGTCGCTCTTTATTAAACTGGCAATTCGTAGTAACTCACGAACAACTAATGTGACCGATTCAGTCGCCGCTCCGATGGCCGCTCTACTTTCTATTTTGTTCTTCAATTCGGGGGACGTGGATGCGTCGAACACTAGCTGCTCTGAAACGATAAAGGCTCCATCCCCTACGCGTCAGTGGGAGGTGTACAAGTCGAAATTTCTTTCTGGCTTGGTTCGATGCGCAGGCCTGAGGCACTCTCTTGGCGTCACTGATAGTGGATGCGTAACCTCACGTGGAATTTCGACGGGGAGAAAAAATATTGAGAAGGCGAGGTCGTTTGTTGATTGGTCGAACGATGACGATGTTTCTTCGAGAAGAACAACAAGTTCGATTGAAAGCCAACGAGTGAACATGATTGATGACTACTCTAGGGCATTGCGTCCCATGATTACACTATATGTGATATTTGATCAGCTGTCGAAGGAGTTCATTGTGGACAATGACGAACGAACTCTGGAACTATCAGAGCGGTTAGCCACCAAGTTGGAATTGTGTCACAAGGCTAACAGCATACATGACTTGTTCCGACTTGCAGAGATATATGTGGAGGATACTACAATCTGCAAAATTTTTGAGAAGGGAGCCACCAGCTAGGAAACGAATAAAACTGTGAATTATTGTTATCAAACCTGATCAGCACCCCCACGACCACTCGCTTGATCCTTGTCTACACTATTTCCATCGTCTCCTGGACGCTATCTTCCACCATGGGCAACGGTCCCACATGATCCTGCTCGTCCTTTTTATCCGTTTCTCCCTCGGCGCTCAGGCGATGATGGACCTCGGCAGCGTTCACTAAGTTAAGCGCAATATTAAAATATGTCTTCATTACTCCCAATGTATCCCTGGGGGAAATAATATCATGTGCCAATTTTTTCTTCTTCGAAGGATTCGATGCTCGCCACTTCATTCGGACGCCCGACTTTGTCGGGATGGGACTGCATGCGTCGGCCATGCGCGATACTTAGGTAGTAAACTGTGCTAAAAATAATAGAGGTACAAGCTAAAAACTAGTTTCAAGGCCAGGATTTTTGCAATTTTACACAACTCGA
>JALLBB010000161.1:0-21320 GCA_036939735.1 Discostella stelligera | reverse complement strand
TCCTAAGTAGACTTATGCTACCTACTACGCTACTTGTGACACCCCCCCACAATCCGATCACTAGTGGGCGGATTGTAAAGGAGCGGGAAGTTAAGCTAGGGAAGAGCAATGGAAACGATACTGAATCGGGAAAAACCATTAACTTCCCCAGGTTAGGGATTTGCTATAACCAAAAACCAGGACTGAGCATACCGGGCGGAAGGAGATGAAGGTATGGACTTTGGGGAAACACGATAAAGTGGATGGCACTGAGAATAGTGAGGAGGGACCTTACCCATAATGTAGTCTGTATGGCGACGGAAGAGGACAGGAGTTAAAATTTTCGTGAAATGATCAGCCATGTTCACAGTAGTATCGATGCGCTCCAGTTTGATGAGATCGCGCTCAACCCATTCACAGAGGGAGTGAAATTTTATGTCCATGTGTCGTGTTCGTGGAGTTGGTTTCTGAGCCATGGCCATTGCAGTGCATGCGTCGTTGTCTTCGTAGAGGAATGAGGCTGACTCCTGTGGAATACCAATATCCCAGAGGACACTCCGGATGTACAAAATGATTTTGCCAAAATCTGAAGCACCCATAAATTCAGCCTCCGTTGACGATTGAGCAACGGTGGGTTGCAATTTTGTCTTATATGCAATTGTGCCTCCTGCAAGACGAATGCATACACCAGTCATTGATCGGCGTGTTTTAGGGCAAGTAGCCCAATCAGAATCTACATACCCATGAAGAGAGGTAATAGAATGTTGTGGGCGCCCATCGAGAAGTAAATCATGTTCGGTGCTTGATAGTTGGGGTGAGCCACGGTCTGGGAAATTATCATTGGGGCATTCACGCCAGTAATATAATCCAGTTGATTTTGTGCAGTACAAATATTTGAGGAGATGCTTGACCGCGTGGTAATGAATTTCATGGGGGCAGGTGCATGATTGTGCACATCTTACGACAGCATGTGAGATATCCGGACGACACGTGACCAGGGCATAAATGAGCTCGCCGACCGCACTGCGATAAGAAATTTTCATTTTCTTTTCAAGATCCTTTTGAGTAGTAGGATCACCCGTAGCAGTGAGGAAAGGCTTCATGAACCCGGAAGTAGTTGGTAGAGGTGTAGGACCCAATGCGGGAATTTGAAAGAGTCGCATCCAGTTTGTGAGATGTTTGTCACAGATCTTTTCAATATACGACTCACATGAGATCTTAATGTAGTGCTTTGTCTGATCAACATTAACTCCGTTGTACATGGTGACAAGACCCAATCGTTTCAGGGGTATTTTTAAGTGAGTGTCCATGAGATCAAATATTAGGTCACATATTGATGCAGTTGCAGCCCCAACCGCAAAATCATCAACTTGGCGTAATAGAAGCACGCGGTGATTATTGATGGTTCCTGAATAGAGACATGGTTCATGTGTTGTTGGAATAAACCCAATAAGACGAAGAATTTTGTCTATATGTCGCTCCCATAATCGTGGTGATTCTGGATGGCCCTGCATAGCCGAAAGTAAAGGCACGACAAAACCATTTGGGAGGGGAGGGCGATCTTTACTGACCCACCATTCATGAAACGATCGGTCAAGGCGTAGATTGATTCCTTGACGAGGGGGTCCAGCTTCCGCGAATGCATTGGATGCATCACTGCCGTAAATGACCATATTCTCTACGGAGCATGTAGCATAAAAGATTCGCTGTCCAACTTGATCGGGAGTACCGGCATAGGTGTGATCAAGAACTCTAACTGCGTGTCCACGTGATGATCCATCGCAGGTGGCTCGAGCCTTCTTTCGTCCATCTTCCTTTTCTGCATATTGCCACACAATATTAAACACGGGTGTACCAGGAGGGGGAAGATATGGGATACCCAGCATGCCTTGTGTATCATACTGGTCCCATTGGAGGCGTTCTGCGGCTTTCCAATCATCCCAATTATCCTGTTTCATTAATTGTCCTCGAGTTAGGCGAGTGGCATTGGACACGAGAGAGTAATCGTCGTGTTCGTGTACGATGCGAAATTGGGGTGGGTGCCGATAGGGAGGAATCATGTCCGGAGGCAAGCAAGACAGAGAGCTGTGTCTGGTATTGTTTAGTTGATCAATAGATATTTGTGGGATGCCGTCATTCGTGAGTCCATGCTTAATTTCAGGATGGGCGAAGAGAAGCACGCACTGAGAACCGGGAGGAGACGCAGAAGAGGTGTGGAGCAGGTGAATGACATCGGATTCATGTAGGACGGGGTTGCCATTGATGTTGATGAGCCAGGCGCCTTTTAAACGGGAGCGCCATCGCGGCAGTTGGGCAAACGGGGTCCCTGGTGTGATATCGATCAGATAGAGGCGTTCATCAACAGTGTGGAACTTGAGGCCACCTAAGGCATTGGTAGAGAGTGCTCGTGGCGTTAAAAGACGGTTCGGGAGCATTTCTTCGAAGGCATCGTTGAAGGGGCTGGGTGAAAAGTAGACCTGCCTGATATCGCTGTGAGTTATGTTAAACTCATGGACGATAGATGCAGCATGATTGACCCGGGAACTGGAGAGCGTGTGTTGATCTAAATGGGTGTGGTCGGTGGTGTCGGTATGATGGGCTGAATCGTGGGCTGACTCGTTGGCTTGTTCGTCGTTGGTTGAAACGTCGGGTTGTAGACCCAAGTTGTATAGGTGTTGGGCCGTGGGAGGGCGTTGTGGTTGTGTGTACCATGCCTCGTCAAATACGGCGTGGTGGCACACCTTTACCATTCCTGTATCCAAATCGAGGTAACGGATGTTGTGATCAGTGGCGGAGTACCCTAGGAAGATGCCGCAGTACGAGTGTTTGTCCAGTTTAGCTGGGCGTTCACCGGCCTGTTTCACCATGACGCGTGAGCCAAAAATCCGAAGACGAGACAAATCCGGTTGTTGGCCATTCCAGGCTTCATATGGTGTCATTCGTGTAGCCACATGTACCCGACGATTGTGTAGGTATACGGCATGGATGAGCGCTGCTGACCAATATTGAGGAGGTAATCCAGCACCGTAGAGTAATGCTCTAACCGTTTTAGCCAGTGTGCCATTCCATCGTTCCACCCCGCCATTCTGTGAGGGGCTGTCAGCGCCCGTGGGTTCCACGGTGTAAAGATGTTTCATCGCCATCTCTCGTAAAGCCGTGCTTCGAGATAATTCACCACCTTGGTCGCATCGAATACTCCCACCGGTTTTGGAACCGTACTTTTGTAGGAACAGAGCCACCAAAGAAACGGGTGGTTCCTTAGATTTCCTGGGAAAGACCCAGGAGCGTCGGGAGCATTCGTCGATGATGAGTGCAAAGCAGTTGTAGCCATCGAATGACATGACAATGCGATCAGTGGGTGATGCTGATGGCGTGACGCCATAATCACATGAGCTGGCGCGAAGAAAACCAAAATCCATAAAGAACCGGCCTGCTAGTGTGTCTGATTTGTCCGGTCGTTTGCCACGTGGTTGGCGTTGAACGCAAGCCTCCTCTTTTATGTCAATGAAACGCATTGGGTGGTATGCAAATTTTGGAGGGACACCTTTGACATGGGATGTAATGTTGTCAAGTTGGTAAATACCGCAATACCCCAAACGTGCCGCCCATAGCTCTGAAGTGAGATGATCCGTGGGCGAGACTGGAGCAGAGACTCTGTGGACACAGAGGGTACCGGCAGGTGGCGATTCAACACTGTTTTGAACAGAGGAGTAATATAATCCATTTTTCTTTTCCAAAGTGAGAGACAGTAGAAGGGTAGTTGCATCCAAAGCAAAAAATAGTAAACATCCCGGGCTACCAGATGTCGAACTACCGCCTTGAATCCAATAGTGTAGGTTGTCAGAACTTTGCACTATATGGTCCGGTGAAATAATAGTTTCTGTGGCGGATGCGTTGTAGAGGAATTTTTGTTGATGGATAGTACCATCCAGGAGTGGCAGGGACATGTAACCAAACTTGGTACACATGGACTCATGGGTTGTAGTAGGGTTCTGTCCCAATGCGACATCCAGCGGACGTGGCTCCATGTCTTGAATGCTATGGAGCAAAGAAAGATCATTCGTGAGGCAGACATTACTGCCTGAGTCTGCAAGTGTGAAGCACGGTGGAGACAGTGATGTGTTCGTAGGGAGGGAAGTCACAGGTGCGGCATAGAAATAGCACGTGGCATGTTGTGAATCCCAATGCTGACCACGTAGTAACCCGAGGGCACCTGTTATCCCTGGTGATGGATGGGGGGAATTGACCATCAATGAAGTAGGTGTATGACTATTCATACGTAGATGATCAAATTCTCCTACAAAATCTGACAGTGGAGATGATGGTATACATGGGTCAAGGAGGGATCCTGGTGGGATTGGGTGATGTAGCGCCACCCGGTTGGAGTGTAGGATGGATGGTTCCGGAGTGGAGTTTTGGGCATTAAACCAATCTACCGCCGCTTCTTCCCCATAAAGCTCAACGCGGTTACATGATGTTGCATCGGGTTGGGGTGCAGCATCGGCATCAGCGGCGGTGGAGTGATCAGTACATGCACTGTACAATAAGTCCCAGTCCAGCTCGTGATCTATCCGGTCAATAGGGATAGATGTTGCTGCACAGTATCGGGTGAGTATTTTTGAGGGTGCTGAATCACGAGGCAACCATTGTTTATTTTTCTCCATCCAAGCTGTTTCTGCTTCTTTGGTGACTGCTTTATTGTTGCGGTTCTCCGAATATTTGCGGAGGAAGATAGCCATTCCTAACATATCGCAGGTAGAAGCTTGATGCCCATATCGACCACATGCATCACATGTGCCCTCGTAGGGAGGACGTCGGGTGTGGGAGAGACCTCGACGGGCCGCGGTCCTTGATGGATTGGGAGGAGCGCGGGGAACGTTCGAACTAGCACGAATGACATTGACGCTGTATCCTTGAATATGTCGCGATGGTATGTCCCTGGTTGTTAGACCATGTGGAGTCGAACTGACATGGTGTATACGTGAGTTGCTCGGCATGTCTGTGGAGTTAATATCATCACGTGACGCATCCATCAATCTTTCCGCAAGATCATGGATTCCGTATTTCATGTCGGGAGGTAGTTCGCCATTCGTGTGGGTGGCCCGTATCACTTGGAGTGATGTGAGGAAATGGCGGGCATAGTCACGGTAAGGGCCCTGTGTGTTTTGGAGAAACATTTCACTCATTTCCGTTGGGGTGAAAGGTTTTTGGCCGCGAAGCCGGGACAGCGTGCAGTATAGTTGGACCCTACGAGCGAAGAGGAAAATATCGTCAGAATGGGGCCATGATGGCCATGTAAGTTGTTTCGTTGTTGCAATCATGGGGACAAAGTGTTTGGTCAAAACCCATAATAATTCAAAACCATTTCCGCCGTGTTGGGCGACAGATTGGATCTTCGAAGAGACCGAAGCATCTGTAACTGGGAGTATTTTCTGAAGGATGAGAAAAAGGGAAGCACCGATCTGACCAAAAAGGGTGTATCCGATGCCACAGACGCAAAATGCATGCCCGCCCGATGCATACTGTAAATCTAGAGCTTCAAACGGCATGACCCCGAGATGAAAATGTTGCGCGGTCAGCTGGAATGCCGTGAAAAATTCAATCCATCGTTCCGGTGTGATCGCGGAAGAGGCTGGCAATTCGGGCCACCCTGTATATTTCATGGCATCCCCATGGCCGCAGGTGCGGGATCGTGGCGGTGGGGAATTCCCCAAGGAGTAGCCGCAAAGTGTGTCGCGATTCCAGTGCGAGAAAACGTGATTGTGTATCAATATCGTAGGGTGAATTGTTGACGAGACAAGACCGAGACTCCGCACTGCGTCGAAGGAGAGTCTGGGAACGCCATCCATGAACATTGTTGCCGATCCCCCGCCATGCCAAACTTTTGCCGCTAATGGGACAGAAGTGGTAATGGTATATGACGGTAGTGATGTGGTGTGAGGAAGATCATCCGAGAATCGGCTATTGCGAGTAGAATAACCCGAGTAATAATCGTTGTCACGTGGACCGTATTCCGGTACGTCGTTATTCCGAGCCATGTTGTTGCGTGCAGAGAATGTTACTGGTGGGGGAGAGTGTGTGCGGGAAGGTTGTGGTCCCAGATTGGCCGCTGTGGGCATCGTGGTTGACCATGGGGTGGGCATAGTTCCCCGGGAGTGGCGGGGGGGTGGATAGGTGTATCCACATTCACTATCTCCGTCATTCCCCGGGGTTGTTGTGTCCACCCCGCCGCGGAGGGCATATGGTGATCCCTCTGAGCCATCATGATCAGCTGGCGCGTCTTGAGATTGCACACTTGGTCCACCCGCCGAATTGGTGGTAGGTGGTGAATTGTGTTCCGATGGAGCTCGTTGGTCGGGTATACGAAGAGACGCGGCATAGGAGGCTAAACGAGATTTGGATGCACGTTCTAACGCTGCAATGTGTTTCTTTGTAGAAGCCAAAGCAGATGCTGGAAGGTTCGTTATCGCATCATCAATCATTTGATTGACATCATCTTCCGAGAGAGACGTGTAAAGATTATCCGAGATGTTGTTGGATAGCACTTCGACCTCCTTTGACGTGGCAACAAGTTGATCCATTGTAGTAGTGAGTTGTTGTTGGACCGCTGTCAATCGCGTAAGGATGTTGGATTGCCTAGTTGATAACTGAGCCATATTACCGTCATGCCGAGTAATGGCACCGGCGAGAGATAAGAGAGCTGTGCGGTGTCGTACGTTCGTGGTTGGGTCTGTTGTAGACCACGCGTCCGAGATATCGCGTTCCAATGTTGCACTGGATGATCTCAACAGCGTAATCGTGGAAATCGGAACCTCCGTTTTTGTCTTTGGCTTTTGCTGGAGGTGGTAATCGAAATAATTAGAGGGATGAGCGGTGAAACCAAAAGAACTCGTGCAGGCCGTCGTATCAAAACTGTAATCGTCTTCATCCACCGAGACATAGCTCGAGTGGTCTGAGTGCGGGTCCTTGAAGTTACCATCGGAGTCAAGGTCCCAACTGTCGTAATCACGGCCTTGACGAGGGTAATACGCAGTTTTACCTCCGCGGGTGACATAAGTCCCCGTCTTAGTCCGCATGATACCATCCGGCATCGTCTTACGTGCAAGGGCCGTAAATCCAGACACTGGGGTGGTTGCCTGAATAGAGTGGTCATTCCGGGCAGGAGTCGAGGCTTCTTGTCCAGAAGGCTTGTCCCCAGCGGGTAGAGAAGTATTGTGAGCTCGCTTGGCACTATCGGGAGCTTGGAGGGTGCTGTCAGGGGGTTTCTTCCGCCTCACGATGGGAGGGGAGGCCGACGATTCAGTGGTGAGGTTCGCCACGGCAGGGGTGGGATTCAGCACTGAGGGTGCCGAGTGTTGTTGTCCACCGCGTTGATTCCGGCGGCGTTCCATTCGTCGCTCTCGGGAGTTCATGGAAGATTATGATTCCATACCAGTTCCTTCGCAGGAACGTGTAGGAAACGTAGTACAGCACGTAAGTGCACAGTCCAAAGGGAACTGCGTCGCGGCAAGGTGCCGGTGGAGGCGAAGTCGGGCAAGGGGCCGGACTGTCGCGTCGAGGATCACCAATTAAGTGATCAGAGGGTAGCGTCGGCCGATGGATAGCATCGGACGATGAGGTTGAGAGGGCTCAATAACCTGTTAGTGTGTGACTCCCGTCTCCCAAACAACAAAAGGCGTGGGTAGAAGAAGTGATCCTAAGTAGACTTATGCTACCTACTACGCTACTTGTGACATAAATAACCTCTTTTGGGAAACAACTCAGTTTCCATCACCGCAACAAACCTTGAAATTAAATACTCATGGCATTGAACGGAGACGCCGCCGGAGGAGGTGGAGTAGCAGACAATCAAGCCATGTCAGGTGTTACCCTATTAGCCGATCCCGTCGATGTCATCATCGACAAGCTGTTGAGTGTTCGCGGCGCGCGGCCGGGGAAGCAAGTCGATCTCTCCGAGGCGGAGGTAAAGATGCTCTGTCTGCGTTCGCGCGACTTGCTCATCTCGCAGCCCATGCTCCTGGAGCTGGAGGCGCCCATCAAGATATGTGGCGATGTCCACGGACAATATTACGATTTACTCCGCCTGTTCGAATACGGTGGCTTCCCCCCCGAAAGTAACTACATCTTCTTGGGCGATTATGTCGACCGCGGAAAACAAAGTCTCGAGACCATCTGCCTCCTCCTCGCGTACAAGATTAAATATCCCGAAAATTTCTTCGTCTTGCGTGGTAATCACGAGTGTGCATCGATCAACCGCATCTATGGCTTCTACGACGAATGCAAGCGCCGCTTTGGAATTAAATTGTGGAAGACCTTCACGGACTGTTTCAACTGCCTTCCCTGTGCGGCCGTCATTGACGAGAAGATCTTTTGTACCCATGGCGGCCTTAGTCCTGAACTTACTAGTTTGGATCAAGTCAAGCGCATCGTGCGGCCCACGGATGTTCCCGATACTGGATTACTCTGCGATTTGTTGTGGAGTGATCCAGACAAAGACATTGATGGATGGGGGGAGAATGATCGTGGTGTGAGCTTCACCTTCGGGGAGGATATTGTGGCGCAGTTCCTCAATAGGCATGATTTGGATTTAATCTGTCGAGCGCATCAAGTTGTCGAGGATGGATATGAATTCTTCGCCAGGAGGCAATTGGTGACATTGTTCTCGGCGCCGAATTATTGCGGAGAGTTTGACAATGCGGGTGCGATGATGAGTGTGGATGGAACATTGATGTGTAGTTTCCAGATTTTGAAGCCTGCCGAGAAGAGACAGAGATTTGCTTATCAGGGAGGAAATACTTAGTTTGTAACGTCGAAGGGGTGCGGTGGTGGCAACGGATTTAATTTTTAGATGAGTCAAGCAATGATCGAGGCAGGGTACTACAATATTTCTCTTTTTGAACGGCTGTTAAATTATATCTTCAATTTTGGGATGAGTTGTAATGTAGAATCCCACGTCCTGTAGCGCCTCCTCGAGTTGACGAAGACATGCCCATCTTCATTGTTGGAGAGGATGTGAGTGGGGGGAGGGCATTCCAGAAGATCACGAACTGTCGTCATTGTCATTCTACGCGTTTTTGCTTCAGTACATGGGGGGGGGTATGTCGCTCCCTGCCTTTGCACTAGAAAGACAAGCGAAAGAAAACTGCATGAGACCCAGTAAGCGAAATACAAAAGAAGACGGGATCTCGTCATTGTGTTGTAACTCAAAGGAACATTAGATTGCACACGTTTATCTACATCAAGTTCAGTTCCGAGTGCCGATCCTCTTTCGTGCATCGTCTCGCCATCCTGATCACTCACATTCAAGTACTGCTACTGCATAACGTAACATGACTATGCACACATCAGTTTATTTACCCTGACTTTTCTTGGGGGCAACACCCATCTTTACCAACAAATGAGTAAACTCCTTGAAGTCAATCTTGCCATCACCACTCTTGTCGTACTTCTCGAACAATTTCAAGATAGCCTTCTGATCGTACTCCTCCATCTTCTTCGGGGGAATAGGCAAATCTGCCTCGGTCAATTCGGGTGGTGCCTGCGCCTCGAGTTGCTTGGCCAAATATCGATTGAGACGCCATGCCACCTTGGCAATAAAGTCTTCGGTCGTGAAACCGGTGGGACCGCACATGTCTCGCGTACCCTGTCCATAGCGGAAGGTATTGTGCAGTGCCTGTCGTAGCGTGGTGGCAAAGTTGTCGGTGTAGGCATGCATTTCTTGGGCACTCTTATCGTTGGGCTTGGACGCCAACTTCAAATCGGCGGCATGCATCATCGCACCAAGCAAGGCCTCGACCAACCCCAGTGGATTGAGTGAGGTTTCCTTCCCGGCGAGATGATCGTTCCACAGATCGGTAACGGTTCCGTGCGAGGCCTCGAATTCCTTGATTAACGTCTTTCCATCGTCCGACCTGCCCACCAAGTTCGAGGTAATAAACCCAGGAGAGCGATGAATTTGCGCAATCTCGTCGGTTAGCATATCTCCATCATAGTTATGAGCCGCCATACCAAATCCACCATCCGTCCAACGAACCAATTGCATCGTGGCGGCGTCGGAGATCAAATGCATCAACTCCCCGCCAGACCGATCGAGCAATCCCGCCTTCAAGAAATCATCCTTGTAGGATTCATCGAATACCTTTTTCATACTGGTCCAAAATCCCTCTTGCCACTTGAATACCGTCTTCTTGGTAACAATGTACGGCGTCACCTTGTGTTCCAAACATCGTTGAAAGAAGATGTGTGCCAGCTCCCGAACATTATCGTAGGGATTGTGATAGACCACGCACACATTGTGCTTATCGGTCAAATCGCGCTTGTCCACCACGAAGGGCGCACCGCCGTCGCTGGGAATGTACGTCGTGAGAAGAGTCCCCTCGCCCACCTCCTTCCACCCCGCGCCGTACTCTCCGCCCACGGCATGTCGTTCGAACAGCACCCTGTTTTTGTATCCCAATTCGATACCCTCAATGTGAATCGTATCTCGACTGATGGTGATGCCATTCCATCCCCGTCGCATGGCGCCGTTGGGCGATCCCCACGCCTTCTTCAATCCCATCTCCTGGACCTGTATTGCCGAGGGAGTGATGGTGGGTTCCTTGAAGATGGCGCCGATCCGTTTTCCGGCCGCGACGGCGTCGGCCAACACCTGATCGTTGGTTTCGTCGCGATATTTGCAGGATAGATCGTATTTTTCCCACGAGGAGGTGTCGAAGTGCGGTTCGATCCATTGCTTTAGCAGGAGCTGCGTGGCGTAGTGCGTCATTTCTTCGCCGGAGATGTAGACCATGGGCGGGGCCTTGATTTTGGCTTCGGAAGCGGCGGAATTGGATGAAAAGTAAGAGGCTGGTTGGTAGCGAAGGATGGGTGTGAAGTCATTGGGAGATTTTGTGGCGCAGTAGTATTGGAACTTCGATGTTGATGTCTCAAAGGCCAATGACGACCGTCGCTGCTGTTGTTGCAGGCAACGCGAGGCGAGCAGACGGAAGGATGTCGCCATGATGAGTGGAATAATTGAAGAGGGCGATGGATTTCAATTTTTAAATTATATTCTTCTCTTTGAGTGTAGTATGTAAATCTGCCGGTTCTTGAGCGAATCAACTCGCTCTGGATCTTTGATCTTTTGATGGCTGCGCGCTGTGACACAGAAGAAGAAGAAAAGATCCGAAGAAAAGGTTTGGAAGAAGAGAAAAGGTCCTTTCTCTCTCTATCTCTGTGTGATCTATTTTTATCTTCCACGGGGCACTCAGTTTTGGCGGGAGGTGGGTCTGACGCTGACGCACAACCTCGCACAACAACACACATGAAAATCCATCACGACGAGTGAAACATTATGTAATGACCTTCAATCGTTATCGGTAGTAGTCTACTACACTACTCATCTCACTCTAGACTACGATACACCATTACCAAGGAACACCTCCCAAACCAGTAACCGTAACAATTCCATATATCGATCGAGGTACTCTCATCAAGAAGCTTCGCAATCGGGAACATGAGACTCATCCTCGCTGCAACCAACATGATGATAATGATTGTTCTCGCCGCCCCAAAGGTCCCTGCTGTTGGTGCATTTCGCAGTAATGCACGTAGCATCGTTGGCGGAGTTGGTGGCGGCGGCGGTGGCCGTCTGCTACGCACTTGTGGTTCTGGTGGTGGGCATGCTGCAGCCATCGCGACGGGTCATCGTCGCCGACATTCCGAACCACTTTTCTCGCATCATGCCGCTCGTGGCGGTTCGACCCAAAGTGGAGTTATCCACTGCGGTAATCAGCTCAACATCATCGAGCATTATCAACGACGACGACGACGACGACAACAATTCAACACTGCCACTCGGCTTCACGCGAGCGACACGACTGTCCAAGAGGAACAACCTTCGACCACCACACCAACACCAACAACAGCCGCTCCCACATCCACTTCCTATCCGTTCGCCGCCGTCGAAGCTAAATGGCAATCGTATTGGAAAGAACATCAAACTTTTGCCACGCCATCGAGAAGGATCGTTCACGAAGACGGAACCGTCGCACGCAGTAACAAGAAAAAGAAATATGTGTTGGATATGTTTCCCTATCCGAGTGGGGCGGGATTGCATGTGGGACATCCCGAGGGATATACCGGTGAGTTAGTGTCGCATCGCGGTGTCTGGTGTGTAATTCGTTGTGCGACTCGAGGTCTTCCACTGCGGTTGTTCCCTCTTGACCGATTGCTTCATTGACTTGTCTCTCGTCTTATTGCCTCGCTTGATATCTCTACCTACGCACCCAAATAATGATATACACCAACACACACACAAACTCACGCAAACGCAGCATCCGATGTCATGGCACGCTACTGGCGAATGACCTCTCACGATGTCCTGCATCCCATTGGTTGGGACTCTTTCGGTTTGCCGGCGGAACAATTCGCCATTAATACTGGAACTCATCCCGAGGTTACCACCATCAAAAATATCGACAATTTTCGTCGACAGCTCCAAATGCTGGGCTTTTCCTACGATTGGGACAAGGAGTTGGCCACCACCGACATCAACTATGTCAAGTGGACCCAATGGATATTCCTCAAATTGTACGAGCGAGGACTGGCGACGCAGAGCTCGGTCAATGTGAATTGGTGCCCTGCCCTCGGTACCGTACTAGCCAACGAGGAGGTCATTAATGGATTGAGTGAACGTGGCGATCATCCAGTGGTGCGAATGCCATTACGGCAGTGGGTGCTCAAGATTACGGAATACGCGGATAGATTACAGAAGGGATTAGACGGGCTGGATTGGCCGGCGGGGACGATGGTGGCGCAGGAACAGTGGATTGGGAAGAGTGAGGGCACGGAGATTGATTTTTTGGTGGACGGGACGAAGGATGAGGTTAGTAGTACCGCAAATAGTCTTTGTCCCCATTTTTCGCTCGCGTCATTGCAAACAACTTCAAATTGCCACGTCCTTCGATGCACGATAATTCCTCTAGAAAGTTACAGTATTCACTACTCGCGCGGACACTCTCTTTGGGGTAACCTATCTTACACTCGCACCCGAACATCCTCTCGTCGCATTGGTGACCACCCCTGATCAAAAGGACGAGATCGATGCCTACGTCACCGCCACAGCCTCCCGTTCCGACTTGGATAGGACTGCCTCGAAGGAGAAAACTGGCGTCTTCACGGGCGGGTATGCCCTCCATCCGTTGACTCAGGAGAGGGTACCTATCTGGATTAGCGATTACGTCCTCGGTTCGTATGGCACCGGCGCGGTGATGGCCGTGCCTGCCCACGACGAGCGAGATTTTGAATTTGCATATAAATTCGGATTAGCTGTGAAGTGGGTCGTTGGACCAAGTGATGGTGAGGACGATGTATCGAAAGACGTGGCATTTACGGAGCATGGAGTGAATATCAACAGTGGCGAGTATGACGGTATGAGTACGAATGCCGCCAAGAAGGCAATTACGAAAAGGCTCAAGGACATTTCGGCCGGTGGGCCAAAGATTACATACAAACTTCGCGACTGGGTGTTCTCTCGCCAGCGTTACTGGGGTGAACCGATACCTATCTACTTCCCCGTGGACTTTCCGGAGGGCACAAATCCAATGGCTGTCGACCCGAAAGATGAGGAATGTGAGCATACCATTCGATATGATCTGCCGATTCCCGTGGCAGAGTCGGAATTGCCCCTAGCGTTGCCGGAGATGGAGGACTTTTCACCCGGAGATGATCCCGCAGGCTGCTTGGCCCGTGCCAAATCCTGGCGTTATTTCCAACGCGAGGGGAAATGGTACGCCCGTGAAACCAATACCATGCCTCAATGGGCTGGAAGTTGCTGGTATTATTTCCGTTTCCTAGATCCCAAAAATGATGACATGGCGTTCAGTCCAGAACTTGATGAGGATTGGATGCCCGTCGATCTGTACGTAGGAGGAGCCGAGCATGCCGTGCTTCACTTGCTCTATGCACGATTTTGGCATCAAGTGTTGTACGATTTGGGTTATACGAAACATCCAGAGCCGTTTCAGAAACTTGTGCACCAGGGTATGATCCTCGGATCGGATGGTGAAAAGGTGAGTGATCGCATTTGTAGAAAATGTAGTTACTTCCGCTTGGCTATTCATTCATCCATGCGTATTTTCGATAGATGTCCAAGAGCCGGGGTAACGTAGTCAATCCCGATGATGTCGTTGACACTCATGGAGCTGATGCCCTCCGCCTCTACGAGATGTTCATGGGGCCGTTAGAAGCTGTTAAACCTTGGCAGACAAGTCAAGTTGCTGGAGTGGTCCGTTTCCAAAACAAACTGTACAATGTTGTCCAGTCGGCTGTACACAATGGTGGCGCCCCTCAATTAGATGATGAAACATTGAAAATTTTGCATAAAACAATGAAAAAGGTTACAGAAGATATTAACAGCATGTCTTTCAACACGGCAATTTCTGCTCTGATGGTGCTAACCAATCATCTGACATCATTGAAGGATCGAGTACCAAGGGAGGCTGCTGAAAAGTTAGTCCTCATGGTTTCGCCTTTTGCACCTCATCTTGGAGAAGAATGTTGGAATCTCCTTGGACATACTGAATCATTGGCGTATCATCCGTGGGTAGAATATGACGAAGCATTTTGTGTAGACAACACAGTAAAAATTGGCGTCCAGGTGAATGGGAAGAAACGAGGAGAGATAGAAATACCCAAGGATGCTGATCAAGATGGTGCAATGGAAGCTGCTATGAAGGTCCAAAGCGTTATCGCTCAAGTGAATGGAAATGAGATCAAGAAAGTAATTTTTGTGCCTGGAAGGATCTTGAATATCATTCTTTGAAGATCATAGACGATAAAATGGTGTTTCGCTTTGTTTTCACCTAAGTAGGTATGTGAATCCATATTGGATTTGCGCTTTATGTTTCGTGCTAATACTATTTGGTGTCGCAGATACAATGATCGTATTAGTAGCATTTTAAAGTAACCATAAGTTTGTTTCCACTGAAGTATGTAACCCATATTGGATTTGCGATTTATGTTTCGTGCTAATACTTTTTGCTGAGTGTCGCAGATACAATGATCGTATAGTAGTAGCATTTTAAAGTAACCATAATCATTTAAATTTTAAATCCGAGCGGCCATGCCCTCAGTTCTTGACGACCTATTTCTCATTTCCTAATTTCCTCGTCTGCTTCTTCGCACTTCATTTTCCACTTCTGTGCTCATCATGAGCGGTGAGAATACTAGTGATATTTTGGTCGCGGCCGTAAAAGCAGCCCTAGAAAAAAATGGCACTCTGAATAAAGTCCGAGCTCAATTGCGTGCCTCTATTCTGAAATGTATGGACGAGTCCCTTTCCAAATCTGATATCTCGGGGTCGAACCCTCGCACTTCATCTCCACCTACAGAAAATGTATTGATCAATGAACTGATTGCAGAGTATCTATCGTTCAACGGTTATGAACATACACTCTCCATATTTAATGCGGAAAGTATGAGGAATGGTGTAATGGAAGGAGATGCATTGGCTGAATCTTTCGTACGAGCCGAATTGGGGTTGCCATATTCAAGTTCCTCGAAGTCGAATTCAGTGGCCACGTTGTACGAAGTTGTTTCCGTGATGAAATCGCGTTTGCGGAATATGGTAGGAGGACAATGATTCCTGATGTGATGATGAGAGTTACGCCTTCGACTTGACAATTGCAGATGTGAACATTTATCTAATATGAGAAATTATTTAGTTCTGCGCTGGAGGGCGTTTCGCCTTTAGAATTCGTCGTTTGATACCAACTGCAACTCGTGTGCTACCACCTGCACCTTTTGTGTCTCCTATACCGATGTTAAATGACCCAACACCACCGCCGCCACTGGTCGATTGAGAGTTGAAGCCACCCATAACATTAGATGGCGCGCCAAATGCCTGATTCCCAGCAAACCCTGGAGTCGGATTCTGGACCACATTCATACCGAAAGTACCGGTAATTGGAGTCGGTGCCATTGGTTGTGGAGGTGCCGAACCAAATCCAAAGCTAGTGGTTGTCCCAAATCTACCAGTTGCAGGGGTAGACGTCGATCCCATCCCAAAGGAAAATGTTGTTCCTGGTGTGGTGGGCACTGGCGCAGGCGCTGATGATTGACCAGCGCTTCCAAACCCACCGGACATAGTTCCGAAGGCAGGGGGGTTAGAGACTGCGCCAAACATGGAGCCAGCGGATGCCGATGGTAGGGGGGCGGTTGATAAAGCTGGTGTTGATGTAGAAGGCGCACCAGAACTGAATGCGAATGTTGAACCCAAAGTTGATGAGGCAGCAGGTGCAGGTGCGCCGAATGAAAACAGTGCAACCGATGTCTTCCCATTGTTCTGAGTAGATGGGACAGATGCCGCAGATGGCGTAGGTCCGAAGGATACACTTGTCTGACCCGAGAGGGCAGATGCATCTTTCTTCACATCAGCTGTGTCAGCGGAAGTACCGAATGAAAATAGAGAGGCAGGAACAGGAGCAGAGGTCGAGTCTGTGACTTTTCCCCTGAATGAAATGGCGGAGTTGATTGATGGTTCCGACTTAGTGGCCACTAATGGTGCTGGAGTGTCTGCGGGCTTGGTTGACGCATTCATATTTCCAAAAGGAAGCGTAGTCTGTGTCGACGGAGTATAGTCCCCCTTCGTGGCAGATTCGCTTCCTTTGCCCAACGAAAACATCGCTCTCTTACTCGATGGTGCGAAAGTCTCGTCCTTCTTCCCAATTGTATCTGTTGCCTGTCGATTCGGTTGAGGAGCCAAACCAAATGAAAATGTTGGCGTAGGTTTAATCGTATCTTTTTTCTCCGCTGCCGCTGCTCCTGCACCGGAAAATAAATCCCCCGCATAATTCGCTACTGCGGGGTTCACTGGGTCTTCCTTCTTCTCGTCACCTAATGGGGTCGTGGTTGCACCGAAAGTGAACCCGGCCGAAGATGCTGGTGTTTGGTTTGAAACATCATCATCTGATGCCTCGAGACGTACGCGCTTGGGTTTGGCAGGAGTGGTACTCGTGGAATTGGCAGTGGCTCCTGCAAAAGAAAATCCACTACTGCTGATGGCACCGCCGCTATTTGGTAGAGATGCCCCTGCAAACGAAAACCCGCCGGCTCCAATGCCAGTCTTCATTTCCGCACTAACGGTAGGTTTAGGTAAAACGGAAGCTGCACCGTTGATACCCACGCTAGTCTTCTTGTCCTCACCACCATCGCGGGGAGTCCCACAGTCCCCACATTTACTATCGTTGGCCGAGTTCTTGCAAGTGCACTTCCCGCATTTCCATTCACCTGGTTTGAGCTTGAACAAATCACCAAGCCCCCCACTGAATGGAATCACTTTGCTGGTTGAGTTGATTTTGGGAGTATAAGGGTTGGAAACAGTAGCCGACAAAGTAGTCCCAGCTGATGATGATGGTTTGCCCCCAAAAGTAAATCCTTCAACACCGATGGAGCCTGCCATAGCATTTACAGAAGGTTCATTATTCTTCGTTGTTGCGCCAGTACCGCTGTTATCGCTGGGCTCCCTGGCAGTCGTGCAGGCCGAACAATGACTTGCATCTTTTGGATTCTTGGTTGTACTGCAATACGCACACTTCCAAAAGTCATTCGGTGCAAACAAATTGCCCCAGCCTGAAGGGGTGGTAGGGAGGTGGTCGGAACGTTCACCTTGGGCTGGAGACGCTTCGGCTGGTGGAGCAAACGAAGTCGCAGGAGGCGAAGGAACAGGTGCTGATTCCTTGTCGAGAAACTTGAATGCCATAGGAGTGTGTACAACAGACGATGCCGCGGCGCCTCCTGACATAAAATGAAACGGCGCTCCAGAAAGCGTGGATACCGCTTTACTCGGAGCACTAGATGTGATTTCCTCATCGGCCCTTTGTATTCCAGGACTGGACATCGCGAGTGCGTCCACAATCTTCTTTTTTGGATAAGGTGTGCATTGTCTCTTTCCCTTCTTCCTCTGTGACGTGGACTTCGGCGGACTGTAAATCGCAGGATCATCGAATCCAAGCCTGTTGACTTTGGCCTCCTGTCTGAACTCCTCCGAGTTTATCCAGCGCTCGATTTCGAGGCCTTCTTCCATGGAAAGTTCACATTTGCATGGCGTGAGTTGTTTACCGGATTTAGTAACACGTGGAGTAAGTATGGCAGCATTGTACGGCACAAATTTCGATTCGGCATCGGCTGGAAAAGTTTTAGAGACATCTTCCGTGGTGGTGTCTATCATTCCCGGGGCTACTTGGTAATTCACCATCCGTTCCGTTGCGTGTTTGGCAGTAGTTCTGTCAGCTGTATCTGAATCAGGTAATGCAGCGGGCTGCTCTTCCTTAGGTGTAACATGCCAACGTCCACCAGTTTGGCCACTTCCCAGGATACGAGTCATCCGCACACGCGGCACTGCTCTTCCTGCGCTTGTTCCGCCAGCGTTGCCTGCAATCGTTCTCGCCACTTCCTGTGCATTGTCATGGGCGTTACGTTTGGTCGTCGCAAAAATCTTCTGACCACCGAACAGTAGTCCTGAATCGCCACCAGCATCGTTTGCAGCCAATAATAATTGGTTCTGGTTTTCAGCAACAATTTGTGAGACAATTGACTTGGTTAGCATCGTACTCTTTTCTCCATTAGTAGAGGACACGCCATAAAGGTTATTCACTCCCGTGAGAAGATGGCTCATTGGTTTGTACGATCGTGCGTTGATGCTGCGATGGTGATGGTTGAAGCGTTGCAATGATCTCTTGGGTGCCACAGTGGATCGCCGTTGTACCAACGTCGTCGAGGGAGCATAATTTGAAGTGGTTGTACCCATATGAAACATTCCCTGCTCCCCAAGTGATCCTTCACCTACAGAGGAGGGCAATTGTGTCCCCCCGATCTTTCTCAACCCTGGGGTAGATCCTGCATTGGAAGAATGGCCAAGTCTCTGTTGTATGGACATTGACGAAGCCGAAGATGACGCTGCAAATTTGCCAGCGGGAGTGCTCTTGCGCCCATGGACATTACGTAATGGGATGGGAGATTTGTGTTGCTGCGAATGCTGGCCATTCATCTCCGAGTGAAACTTTGGAATGTTGGCCTGGTTGTTCATCCTGCCGCTAGTGGTATGATAGTACGGCGACTGAACAGCAGCATCACTCGCGGTTTCATCGTGAATGCGCACCCGTTTCTTCATTAGCATTTCGGACGAGGCTGAAGCTGCTTGGATATAGCTACCACCCTGCACCATTGACTGTTGCTGCTGAAGTTGTTTCTCCGGCAGTTGCAATTGCTGAGTCCTCACCATCGATCCCCCTCTTTCTTGTTGCGGCGGTTGGACTCCCACAAATGGCGTATTCCTTCTTTGGCTCTCGTTGCCATCTGTAGGTTCACTACCATCAAACTTGGCCTCCAAATTAAGCTTGCCCAACTTGGTTCCTGATGCCTTGACACCATCACTGACGTATCCACTATTCCCCTCCCCCTCGTAGTCAGTAGTTCTGCCTCCTCCCGCACCTTTGTCATCCTTATACTCCTCCTCTCCATTATCATCATCGTCATCCTCCTCCGTTTGATTGACCAATCGTTTAATCGCACTCCCACTCATGTCATCCAAGGAAGTGCGTGGTCGCTTAGTGCCACTACTCGTCCTCTTCCACGGGGTTAATGACGTGAAAAGACGTCCGAGTCCCCTGCTCCACCCTCCTTCATTGCCGTCGCTCCCCCCACTGCCACTTCCATCCGAAGATCCTTGGCGGAATTCAGAAGAAGATCGTTTTCTACTGGAGGACGCCGAGCGCTGTTGGTGTTCTTGTTGTTCGGGCGTGTGAAAGGAGGGAGACGAGGACGAGGTGGAATTGACTGCTCCCCCGCCGTCGCGGCCGCGGAAGAGACCGCCACCGCCGCTGTCGCCACCAAAGCTACCACCGTTGGTGGGAGAGAAGTGGTCACCCATTGCTATTTATTTATTATTACGATTCTTCGTTGTATTAGCGCGGCTTGCGAATCTTGAAGTTTTGGCGCTTGTCCTGACAAAAAATTACAAAAAAATGCGTGTGTCGCTGGTCGCTGTAAAAGCGGTGGATCGATCGGTGGTCAGGGGGGTATTGGTGTTTGTTGCTGACGGGTCGACACTCTGGCTTTATCGATGAGGAATAAATCGCAATGATTGTTGGTAAATACTGAGCGATTATGGGCCTTCAATGCTATCATCGATATGGATATGGTGGTAGTCGATAGCGAAGTAGTCGTTGTGGTGGGGATGGTGTTGGGTTATGGGACAAAAAACACGTCGTTGTTGTGTGTTGCGTGATTTTCATCACGCGTGACGTTGTTACGTATGTGGTAGTAGTAGATAGTAGTACTAGTACTGACTTTTCTGTGTAGAGGGTGTAGTTGTGGACGCGAGAACGGGGTTGGGGGAAGGCCAGACGTTACTGTACGATATGAGATTCGAGATTCGACATGATTCTTGCTCCATAAGATCTGACACAAAAAGACAAAAAGATGGCAGCATCTTTATCCCTCTCTTTGTCCCTTTCTCAATAGAGTTGATTGCTATGTTGGTGTTGGTGGCTACGGCTACTACTTGGATAGGTGGCTCCGCCAGTGATGCACTGGTTGCTCCATGAGCTATATTGCATTGTCAGCGGCTACAGTAGTAGGTGGTGGCGCTTCACTGAGATGTTGTTTTTATGCCGCGGATCTTCAAGATGACTTCCGGTGAAATGCAAAACATGGTTATTTGGTCAGGTGAGTGTTGCGGAGATATTCACAAAATAGAGGATGGAATATCCGATTGCTGGCTCATCCTGGTGAAAGACAGACTAACACATTCAGGATAAGGAGCTTTGCTCTGAGAAAAGAGCATAAAAATACTTTTTCTTTTATCTGGTACACAAAAGCAAGAAATAATGCATATGAATATGTTATGCAATTACTATAGGTGAATACAGCAGGTGTTTTCTTCAGGCAAAAGACATTTCGTAATTGAGGGCCTTTGGATGAATATGGGGTGATTTTTTGACAAAATTCCTCAAATACGATAAATATATTTAAAAGAACTGTCTGGGGACAAAAAGTAATCTAAGAGTACAGGTGAGTATGGGGGCTATTTGCACCGCAATCCACACCAACTTTTGGGTAGACTACGCCAATTCTCAAATGTCTTTCCTTCCACGCCCACACACTGTACTCGCCACATGTTCGACTGATCCATACATAACATGAGAAAACTGTTTGAATACTATCACTCAATTCGTTTTCCTGTTTGAATACCACAAATATTGATTTTTGCTGTTCGAATACCACCAATTTTTGACAAAAAAAATGCTTTTCAAACACCTCATTTTAAAATTGATTTCAAAATCACTTCTGTAATACCCACT
>JALLBB010000160.1:0-21836 GCA_036939735.1 Discostella stelligera | reverse complement strand
CCATTTTCCTGCAGGACTTCTGCAGGTCAGGCGAATTCTCACCAAAAAGAGCCCGACCTGCACTCAACCTGCAGTTGATTTTGGTTGTTGCGACAATGACCCATCCTCCACTCGTCAGACGGTGTGCAGGTTGTCTGCAGGTTGGGAGCGGGTTAAAACCATTCTAATATCCACAAACAAAACTTCATTGCCATTGCCGGCAGAGTCTGATCTTACAACATTCAATAATCATTTTATAGCAAACGCAGTTCACATGGAGTTACAAGAAAATGCGAAACTACCCACCTTCAACCTCCCAGTCGATCGATCCAATACTTCGTGGCATTTACCCGCACCCCGTGGACGAAGGTCGACAATGAATTCCGCTAGAAGAGTGGCTTCTTCGCATCAACGTGTATTATCCATAGGTAGCGATAGTGGCCCAAGCTACCCATCATCGACTACATCTAAATTGATGGGCCAATCAGAAAATAATTTGACTGAGGAGGAGCCGCATCTCGATGCAGCCACATATCATGCGATTAATGAGATGTTGCGATTGAATGAACATGATTTGGATCTAAGCATTAATGATATCAGTCTCTGCGAGTTTTTCTTGGATGGAGATGATCGAACTTCCGCGGCTTTGGCGTACAGTGTTGCTTCAGGGGGCATCCCCCAATTGCCGTCAGGTAGTTCGTTGGAAGACGTCACGAATAATGTTGTTGGCTCACAAAGTCCTAAGAGGCCACACCCAAGTAGTGATGTGGCATGTCTTCCATACAACAGAGTGGAGCTACTCCCGATTCCATCATTGAAGAGATCACCCCCTCCGACATTGGAAGAAGCTGCAGCTGTGACGGCGGAGTCAACCGCGAACGTGACATCGTCGACGACAAACCAAACTGAAATACTCCATACCACCACTGCTTTGCCAACGCCAGTGGGTGTATCTTCCGTTGAATTGTTGCCTCGATCAACTCCCGATCCAATGTCACATCAGCCTACCCCCACCACTATTTCAAACCCTTCATATACTTCAAAAGCACCAAATGATTTTCTTCCAACTATCCCACCACTTACGTTACCCAATCATTCCGTATCCAAGCCCCTGACACATCCATTACTTTCCCAAAATAAAGCAACTTCGATTAAATATGCATCGCTTCATGCGGTAGCGCATTCTCAAAGCAATGCATCCATTAGATACGCCACTGGACAGCGGTCCAAATTCGGTTTCGGGGAGAATCATACAGTACCTTCAGTTCCGGCTCCTCCGATACAAAATGCCAAGATGAATCCTTATCTTGGCAAGGCTAAGTCCAACACTGCACTGCCTCCACAAAGCGCTGTTGCGAGTAAGGTTGCAGCTTTTGAGTCGACAGCTCTGTCGCCCAACCAGTCCGGCCCACAATATGAACGCAAGAAACAACGTGCCAAAGATGCACGTATCAAATTAAACAAGTCTATGGAAGAGCTTGCCTTGGCGATTGATTTAGCAGGATCTCAGTCAAAAATGCGCTTCGACTATGTGGTCAAAACTACAAAGGGTAATCTACATCCCTCTGCTGGATCCACCTCTACAAATGCTCCACCCCAACATCCTTTGGCTACATTGATGGATTTGACGATACAGCAGGCTGCGTCTGCCAAGAAATGGGATAGGCCGAGTTTTGTTGGATTGTCAGCATCGATCATCAATAGTCTGAATGCCCAGTGTGAAGGACTGATGCGGGAGGTGGCTCAGCTGCGAAGCATTGCGAGGAGAGACATTATGATTGCGGAAAATGGATCAGCTTCCTGCACTCCGCTAAAAGTAGTCAACGGTGTGTGCTCCCAACAGCACGATCGAGTAGGGAACTCTGCAAAGAAACAAAAGCTAGATTCTAAGAACGATGTAAATTTCACGGCGGCTGAAGCGCAATTGTGTAGGGTCATGGCCTTAAAAGAGCAAGAAAGATGCGATGCGATTCGTAACACTGTTGGAACTCCCAGTCTTCTCCAAAATATTGCCTCCTTTCTGGACCCGTCATCCTTGTGTAAATGCCTATGCGTGTCGAAGGTTTGGGGGTTACAGAATATTTTTCAGAACAATGACCTTTGGCTCGATTTATGCATAAAGCGATACGGCGCAGTCACCGTACGAAAGTGGCAGGATGACGAGGAAGATAAGGTGCTGGCTCAGTGTAAAACGAATGACGCGACGTTGAAACTTTATCGGCAAATGGCCGTGAAGAATATCAAGCCGAACTGCCCAATGGAAGGTGCTATTTTCTTAGGAGGCTCGACGTCAGACGGTTTGGTCAATTGTTGGATCTCGCTCGTGGATCGGAGCAATGGCGAAACGTTTCGAAGCGTGATGCAAGGGAAGATCCTGAATGGGAAGGCAAAGCAATATTATGCGTCGATGCCAGTGGTAGAGCTGCGATTGCTGGTACAGAACACGGGTTATTCCAAGGGGGAAATTATAATTCCTGATCAACAATTTGCCGTCGATGCCTCCACTCGACGGACTGGCGAGAAGATGCTTGAGATTCATGGGGATCATCGGTTCAAGAGTCGAACATTGCACATCTATGGACGTACAACGTCGCCCACTAGCCTTGGGGAAGATGTCAAAACGCCGCTGAGCAATGATATTTGCCATTTGCGTTTGTTTGAATCGGCCATTCTATCAGTGCACATTCATGCCAAGGGGTGCTCGACAATTAGCAAATTCCGCAATCGATCGAAAAGGATCCAACTCTTGGTGTCTATTGGTGGAACTGTCCGACAAATAGTTGTCCCTTTTCATTGTATGAATGAACATAATTTGAAGCAAATTGTAAATTAATGGATTGAGGACTTGATGATAATTATTGTGAAATATTATTTTCGGTTATTTATTTCTTACTCGCTCCGCTCATCGGCTTGGACCTCGTCATCTTGTTCATTCTTTCAAAATCTTCAATCGATTGAGTACAAAGCTTCACATTCTCCTCACATTGCTGCAAGCCGGTTTTCATAAACCAAAATGCGATCGTGACGATCGTGTGATATATGACAACTGCTGGAAATTGATGTCTTTTATTATCCACAGTATCAATATTGTTCAGTGCCATCTCCTCTACCTCCACAAGACATCCCATCGACTTGGAATTGAAAAAAAATCCGACGCAAATCGGAGTCAAGGCACTAGAAAGCGTGTATGGCCATGCTTTCAGATCCGCCTGCGCAGCATTATTGCTACTAATGGCTAGGAAGTACGCAAGAAGTGAAGAAATGATGACCCCTATCAGCTCCGAAAAAGAGTCGCTAAAAATTAGCTGCATCGCCCTAGCCCCAGTGATCGTTGTTGCATTCTTCGTATCATGGTCTTTGATCTCACGTATACAAGATGATACAGAAGTTTGAAGTTGATACATGGCGACGAATACCACGATCAAACTTAGCCGGAAGAGCTGTCCTCTCCATGCCGCATGAAGGTCGGCGGTCCGGTCACGAGAAATAATGAGTCTCTCCTGAGCACGACGAAGCTGTTCGAGGGGGTTGGTGCTTGGCGGTTGGCTTGTTTCGACCCCGGGAGAGGTAGCCTTACTGGTGCTGCTCTTTTTTCCGCGCCTCTGTGTCAAGTTATTGGCGTCGGTCATGATGGACACGCACTGCAGCACTGGTCTGTTGGGGCATGGGAGGAAGGGCTATGAACCAATAATGTTGTTCTCCACCCTCTCTCGCTCTCAGCAACATTACGTACGCAATACTAAGATACAAGATACACAGCAGAAAGAACATGTTCCCGCCAAATACAAAACCGTCTTCCATGCCTGTCTTTGCAAATTCAAATGAAAATAGACCCAACAACTTGCCATCATGACACGAGGGTGTATCGTAGAGTGTATCGATGATGAACAAAATGGAATGAAGCGAAAAATTGGAGAGAGGTATGCTACTATTGTGTTCCCTGTTTTTACGCGTTAGACTTGATTCGGTTTGCTTTCTGCCCTCAAAGTTCAAGTGCTTGTGAGAATTCGGAATCTTCATAAAAATCCTTTAGGGTTACGGGTCTATTCTTGCGGAAAGCTTGTCTATTCAATACAGTGGGCAATCAGGTAACCCTTGAGAAAAGTAGTTCATAGTATATACCTGCACTGACATGAACAGGTACTCCCCAAGATGTTCACCGTCATTTACTGCATATTATCTTCTGTTCCCGCAGAATGTTTCTGCGTTTTTACTGAGTGCCGCTGCTGAGTTTTTGATCGGTGAATGTCGTCGATAATGCCCCGCCAAGCAACTTTAGAATTGGCACTAAACGAATTACCCTCCCTTTTAGTCTCGCGCAATTTTCTCATAGTGAGGATTCGGATCTTTAATGCTCCAGCCTTGATGATAACGTCCTTAATTGCTTCAGTCAAAGTCATGTTGAAACAAGTGCATTGATTCAACGATGAGGCTGTCGATTTGAATAATCATCTTTTACATTTTATTCCGTGCGCGACAAAAAAAAGTGAGAAAACCGCACTGGAGCAACGGCGACTGAAGGGACTTCAGAGAGCTGGTGCTTGTCCACCTGGTACAATTTCCGGATACTTTTTGAGAAGCATCAAAATGGATCGTGGAAGGAAAGCTATGCCCGTTCAAAACAAAGCCTGCATGGCTCGTCATGTCCAGCGGTGTCAAGAACGTCACCAGCAAAAGGTGCGCTCATAAATTTTTGTTTTCCTGGGTGTCATCGTTTCAGCTTCATAACTCTCGAGCCAACGTCTTCGTTCTCTTCAACAACAGCTTCATGACATGAAATGCAGCATAGACAATAAATGTCCTCGCGAAGCATCTCACCTAAAAATAAAAGCCAAAACAAAAACTATCATGGAAGAGAGATTTTCGCAGATTGAGTTAGAGAATCGACTTCTTCTTGAGAAGATGTCGCACATACTACGAGTGAGTTTCTATTTATCCTGATAGCTCGCGTTTGATCGGAACCTCATCTTACATTAGAATGCGCCTTCTTCATACTAGTTCAAAGGTGGGATCGATGGCACAAATAACAGTGCTGCCTATTCTCACTCCTTGAGTAAAGAGCGCAGAAAAAGGGAACTGCAACGTATCACCAAAGAAAATCAAAAAATCGTGAAGCGAATTCAAGGAACGAGGCCCACGTACAACCACATGAGATGGGAGGAGGAAGCGAAGAGGAATAGTGATATTTTGCAGAACATATGTGAATTCAAGCCTCGGCCTGCTCAAAAGAATGAACGAAAGGAAGAAGATCCAATGTTTGGGTACATGGAGTTTTACGAGAGCATACCAGAGTAACATGTCGTTCGTCCCTCGGTCAATGCAACCTTGTCACATGATGGTGCCGTTGTCGTCGACCACGTTCCTAGTAAGGAGAAACACTAGTCATCAATGAATAATTACATGAATTGTGCACTGGTGATTTAGAAACTGATTGTATCTTCAGCTCATGCCACTTCCGTCTCATGATTCTTTCAGTCGGTGAATCCTGTCCCCTTTGCGGTAACAAGTACGGGCCAAATCTCCTTATGATGTGTAACAAAGTATCTCACAGTTGTATTTTCTCGCCCGGCTTGCTCATTCCTTATGACCTACGCTACAAAGTTTCTTTGTCATATACCGTGGCCATTCCGTTCATAGAAGGCATTCTACTGACAACTTGGACACTCTCACCGCATCATTTTTCTTTTGATGTAATTCTTGGCATAGTCATCTGACCCTTCACGCCAACTGTTTTCGTACATGAGCATGAATCTTTTTCCATCTCTTCGCGGAAGCGATAGTTGGTTGTGAGATAATGTCATCTTCTATCAACATCTTGAACTCCTCTCCTCTGTTTTCCTTTTTCTGCTGCAAACTCCGAAAGGGCCATACCTAAACTCCATTCTACCTCATTCCCTTCCACCCATTGAGCGAAAATTATATCTCTAGAGTTAGGATGAAACCCGAATCCGTCACGGAGTAATGTTACCATGTAAACTGCCTCGATGCATCTATGGGGTAATACCTCTGCGCGTGTATGCTCGTGCGCTTCATGTTGAACCTCTTCTAAGTCACCCTGCCATCTCCGTGCACAAAAGGCATCCAGCGCATGAGTCAATTCTTCAATGCTAGGTGTCGGCCAAGAGATATTTATCGGGTGGCTGGGATCAGAAAGCTCACGAAGGCAATCCAACGTAAAGAAGTAAAGCGACATGCCATAAAACTTTCCCCGTAATGGAGGATGCTCAACTCCTCCCACCATTTTTCTTTTCGTTGTAGGTTGTTCCTGCTTTTCCTTCGACCTTATGTTACCAATATTTTCGTCATAGAGCTCATCCAGATCGATCACATTGTCATGATGCGGGATAAGACGATTGATTTGTTCTGCGCAGAGAATAGCATTACCGGTTCCAAGCAGGATGAACCCCTTGTAGTTCATTTGGTATCCCACGAAACTGCAAGGATTGTATATCACCAGTTGATTGGAATCACTTTCCCTCTTTGGCGATTTTCTTTTGGCCTCTGTTACCCAGAGATCCCATAATCGCTCCCGAAATTGATCAACGCCATACGACAAATACGAAGATGAAAAGAAATCAACATCACTGAGATAGGATGGGATAATATAGTCCTCGCAATCTTTTTCATCCGACTCATGAGATCCCGCCACCTTGTATTTGCTATATTCCCCGGCACTTTGGCTGTAGACGATTTGAGTGCTACTTCCGCCCATATCCAATGCTCCCAATGGTCCGTGAAGCTTGACATCATGTGGAATGTAATGATGTGATGGACCAAATATAACATCCTCGGCATCTTGCTCACACATGCCAAATTTATTTGTACAAATGCCTCTGCTTAATGCTTCTTCCTCGAGATTTCCACCTCCCGAGTCGACCCCCACATTAGTCGATGGCACAATTACCCTCAATTCCGCATCCACCACTCCTCTCAGATAATTTGCCGCAACTGCTCCATAAAATGCTTCCCTCTCGCCATTCAACGTCATGACATCCTCTCTTGTCAAATTTGTAAAGGTAAATCGCCCATTTTTCACCTGCTCATACAACCCTGCATGTAAGGCGTCATAGACACGCGTTTGATCTTTCAATGACAAGAGGCGCATACCAGCCGTAGCAGCAATTCGCACAGGTGTGGATGAATGATACACGGATGGAATAATTATGGATGCATAATCGAAGAGGGGTAGCATGTGATGCGCCACATGAGTAGCATTCAGTGGCTGTGGTTGTTCATTGTTATTGTTGTTGTCGTTGGTATTGTTGTCAACCTCGCTGCCAAGACTTTCCGAAGAATGTGATGCAAATGCCGACAGCGCCGTCCAAGCTTTGGATGATCCGCGACGCAAACATTGAATGTCACGTTTATTGTTGACGTCCTTAACCGAAGATAAATTGTCGTTGGAATTTTCATCGGTTGTGGAGATGCCCGCGCCCCTGATAGACTCGACAATCTCAAAGATGTGCAATCTAGATCCGGTCGACCCAACGTCAATGATCTGCATATTCAATGTATAGTATATTGTGTGAAGAGAATTTTAGATTAGATATTGTGTTCAGGTTAATAGCACATGGTTCACAAAAAGAAGCAGACTTACAATTCGAAACGGTGACGATGTTTTCGGAGTACTATCACCCACGGTATTCTCCAAAATTAGGTTTTGATGCAATGGTTGTGAAGCACAAGCACTGCTAGTGGCCAGCACTTGGAGAAGAACCCAAAATAATGGACACATGGTAGAGCAGGTTGACAATGATTAGGATTGATATGCGCTGTATTTCTTCGCTTCCGATGTTGACATCATCGTGGCATTGTTGCGTGCAAAGCTAGATGTTGCGCAGCAGATATCGCACGAATCACGAAAAAAGGTTTGACTCTGGCTATGATGGTTCTCGTCCCACCTTCATCCGAAGCTTTGCTTTGTGTTCCTATGGCTATGGCCATCCGCCTTCTAGATAGTACTCATGGTTGCAGATGCCGGAGACGAAAGCACGTACTAGGTACCTTACTACGATATCTCTCGAATCTCGAATCTCGCTCTCGTCGCCAAACACCGTTTGCGCGCGGTGTTGCTATCTACCAACAGCCAACACACAGGCCACCTCGCCACGATCTTAGGCCCTTCCTTATGGTACGAAAGGACGAGGATGACAGATGATCTGTCGTTGTCGTCTGTTGCGATTTCCCGTCCTTATCGTATTTTTTTTGAGGACAGATGAATTTCGTCTGTTGAGATAATTTTTTTTCGCAACAGACGAAATCCATATCTCTTCAATTTTTTATCAACATCGACAGATGATCTGTCGATGTCGCGAAAAACAACGCCATAAGGACGGGAAACATCAAGGACGACAAACGCAGACGATAATTTTAGGTTTCTAATTTTCGCGAAACTCGCAAAATTATTCTAAGATAGTCTATTTAGTTTTTTTCTCCGAGATGGGAAAGCCAGCGAACGATAAGGACGGCATTTTTCAGATCGCGAGAGACGAGGACGACAGATCATCTGTCATCCTCGTCCTTTCGCACCATAAGGAAGGGCCTGAGCAAAATCCTGCTCATCGCCAGATTGTTGCTGGCGCGCCGGCATAATAAATTCTGACAGCTGTCTTTTGTCGCATCGTGGGTGTCGTCATTGCCGGCGGCCCGAGAGATGATGATAGTCTATGATAGTGTAGTAGTAGGTATGTAGCAGAGATTGAGAGAACACGTGACGTCACACGCCTCCGCGACGAAGTGAAGATTCGAAGGAAAAAGGTCTACCAGACCGACACTCTTATGAAAAGAAGAACAAGCAGCCAGTAGCCAGAATGAAGCAGAAGGAGCATGGTTGCCGAACACTGAAGCCGAAGAAGAAGTAGAACAACCACACCACGCAGCCCTTCAAAACCCGATCGAAGAATATTTTTACCCGTTTGTTTTGGTGAAAGGGATGTCTTTCACCCAGCTGTTGTTGCACAAATTTTCATTCTCTCTGAGATCTGTGAAGCAATAGGATTCAATATCAATACGACTTGCTCCACTTCAAGATTCTGTAACGCCTAAAGAGATTCAACAACACGAGCTGAGAAACCATTTCTGTTGCAACGCGTTGAACAGTTATTATTTGGCGCGGGTATCGCACGAACCTTCAACCTCAAATTCGCATTGCATATCTTTTCTCAAGGCCGTCCTCCTGCTGCTCCATCCTGGCCGGGCTCATTTATCATCGTCATTTTCATTCAACTCTCTTCCAACATCATTACGAATTAAGAAATGCGGCTATCGTCCACGCTCCCTTGCATTGCTGCCTTCTTGGCAATGCTTTCTCCCTCGTTTTCATTTCAGACCAACGTTCGGCGCATGGCCGCCGGCCACACCACCCCATCATCATCTGCTCTCCGCTACAGCAATTGGGACGCGTTCGAAACGCGCGATGCTATGGAGCTCATGATCGGTGGCGCTCGGTACGAAATGGTGGAGCTTCCCGATAGTATGATGAGCACGACGCTTTGGGTGGGTAACTTGTGTGAATTTGTCACTGACGACATGCTCTCCGAGTTGTTCCAACAAGCCAGCAGTTTGAAGTTCGTCCCGGCATGTGTGGCACGAAAGCCAAACATGGAAAGCTTGCGGTATGGCTTTGTAACCTTTCGAAGTGAAGAAGAGAAGGACGTGAGTTAGATTCGATAACATTCTTGTGTGATCACTTACATTGTTTATTCGACGGATTCGCTCAGTACTGCGCCCCCACGTTTTCAATTTCCAATCTCTCTCTCTCTAGTTGGCAATGAATCTCCTGCACGGATTCGAGCTCCAAGGAAAGACTCTCAAGGTAGAGCCCATTAAAGACCATGAAACGTACGGTCGAATCCGTGCACCCCAAAAGATTGTCGACTATGCAGTTGGTCCTATCCGCCGCCAACGGGGAGGAGAGCCCAACACCATGCGTCGCGCAACTGCCAACGCTAGTTCTTCGAGTTTAGGTGCAGAGGGAGGAGAGAATTCTAGAATTGGGTACGATAGAGAGCGACGCATGGCACGGTTAGAGAAGCGAAAGACCAGGGGTCGATACAAGAATCAACAAAGGAAAAATTCACGCGCAAGTCGTCCCATGTTGTGAGGAAGATGCGTGATTCTCGAATTTGTCAATATTAATCTGCGGTTGAGATGGATGTGATTCAGTTATTGATCTCGAGATGGGTTGTTTTGGAAGCGCCATGCCGGATAAAGTTGTTCGTGAACAGGGTGTTGCATTTGTGGAACATGTTGTTGTTGGTCTAAATTAATTGTCATACCTTAATTAAACATCGCGTTCATTATGTTTGAGTGAATTTGTGATGGGACAACAAATACATGCTCAATCATACTATTTTCACTCGGGCTTTCGTCCCGATGTTATCACCGCAGGCATTGAGAGCGAAACGCATCCACCGTTGGTGATCGAATCATACTTTTCCCCCATCAGCACTTGTATGGCTTTAGTTTCTTCTTGAGTTTGACCTAATAATATCTCCCTCGTTCGCGACGTTCCATTGAGCAAAACATCATATAGCATTGCACCGTGTTTCATATTGCTCCACTTCATTTCGCTCAACTCTACCGATTTCACGTCCTCAAAGCCAAGAGATTCTAATGTTGTCATTGCATGATGAGCATCTCCAAAATCAAAAAAGTTTGGGCCTTCCGGTAACCCCGCCACGTTGGGATTTCCTGCCTCGGCAATCGAAGATAGTGCAATCTGAAACCCCTCTGTCCGCGTAGGAGGAGCCCATGCGGAGAAGCTGATCCTTCCACCCGGACGTAAAACTCGATACGATTCGCGAAGGAATACATTGGGTTCGAAGAAATGCAATATCCCAAAGTTGCACACGATGGAGTCGAAAGTGTTTTCTGGGAAGGGTAATGATTCCGCACTTCCCTCGACAAAATCGACTTTGATTTGTTTTGCATTCTGCTGCAGCCGAGGTTGCCGAAATTGAGCACCTATACGTTGCTCTGCCAATGTGAGGAAATTCTGGCTGATATCCAATCCAGTGAGCTGATACGATGTATGCGGATGATGCAATTGGGCATTAATTGAAAGTGTGTCGACAGCAGCAGACAAGACAAGGCCTGGTCCCGTGGCAACATCCAGTAATCGAACGAGCCGCCCATCATCATCATTTTCATGAGCAGATGGGAAGTCAGCACTAGCAAGGAGAGTGGGTATAGTTTGTTGTGTCAGCGGACCGAATCCTTGATCATAGACTTCATATCCTTGCTCCCAATTCCGATGCTCCATTTCATTGAATCGATCTTGATTGTGCTGCTCGCCGCCAACGTTCCATTTTGAAAAAGGCATTCTTTTATCGCACTGGTGGGATAAGATGCGGTGCCGTCGTGCTGTTAATGCTACAAAGTTGATGATGGTTGATGTAGTTGGGTTCCTCATCATCGACATCGCTCGACGGCACCACCACCATCGACTAGAGAGTAGGTACGATATCGTAGATTGACATCGTGGTCGTCGCCGTCGCAATCGTCCTCCAAACAACAACAAGCGAGAGTTGTGTGGAAACAATTACGACTGGCGATATCCTCAGTACTAATCTCAATGAATTAATTCGCTGAATAATGTTCTCGATTCAACGCTTGCTCAGAAAAGTGACGAACGTTGGCCGAAAACGGGCTCAACGTTCTCATGACAAGAAAGAACCCGGTGACACACATGCTGAAAAGTGAAAAGTGAAGTGAAAAGGCAAAAGGTGAGACACATTTTTACTTTTACGGAGAGAGGATTGATCGTCCCGTCATTCGTGAAAAGCAAGCAATAGCAGCGCAGCCTGTAGCCGTAGAACACCAGGGACATTATTTGCAACCGTCCTCCATGGCAAAATCCGGTGTGATGAGTGTTGTATTCGACGCACCCCCCCCGCCGCCGCCGCCCTATCCACCACCAAGCTCCGCCCAAAAGAGGAGGACGCAGCAGCAGCAGCAGCAGCTACAACAAGGTCCTAGCTCCAACAGCTTTGTTAAGAATGCTCAGTCTGGGCCGTTGCAACCGCAACGTCAACCGATGGATCCACCACCGCTGAAGCACAACAACCATAACACCGACGACAACGACGACGACGACGACAATGCCACACGTATCCGCCTGTACAAGGCAGAAGCCTACGAGGCTAAAATTCGAATTGCATCTCAAGATCAACGCATTCGAGAATTACAGGCCGAACTAGAGGAGATGCGTTTGTTTCAAAAATTGGAGGTTGAAAGCCGTGGTGTCGCTGATTCTTCCGAGGGACGTGAGCAGGTGCATATTAACAAAGATGATGCGGAACTGATTGAGGCTTTGGCAGTGGAGTTGGAGACTATGGAGAAAGATATGAGTGCGGCACAGGCAAGAGTGGCTGAGTTGGAGAAGGAACTTCGCGAGACGAGGACAATGGCGGAGGGGGCAAGCATGATGAGATCGTATCCAAATCAGAGAGAGGCTGAATTGGTAAAACAATTGGAACTCAAACAGCAAGAATTGACCAACGCCAGGAATGATGCAAAGGAAGGAATAAATATTGTTAAAGAACTACATGGAGCGCTTCGATTAGCCCGTGCTGAACGAGATGAGGCTCGATCCAATCTATCTACGCTGCGTTCGGGTAGGGAGCAGAAGATGGCCGGTAATATCGACCAATTACCAATCGTTCGAGATTTGGAGGCGACGTTAAAGACGACGCGTCGTGAGAGAGATGAAGCGCTCTTGGAGTTGTCATCTTTGTTTGAGGAGGTAAACAGCCTTCGAGAGAATAAAATTTTGCAAACTGAGCTCGAGAAAATTCAGTCACAATCAGGGCCTCGGAGGAAGGACGGGCAGGAGGAGTTACTGGAAGCGCATGCGCGGGAAGATGAGATGAAGCAACGATACAACAAGCTCGTGGAGGAAAATAAGCAACTGAAGTCAGCCCTGGAGGATTTTGTTCTCAAGTACGAGGAACAGAGAACTGAACTATCGATGCAAACCGCTGCTCTCAAAGAGCTGCAGGATTTGCATGTCACCAATATTGCCGAGCTCAACAAGGAACATGCAAACGAAGTGGAGCAGATGCGATTAAGTCACGAAGATGCTATCAAAAGTTTGGAGTCTCGGCATGAACACGAGCTCAGGTTACAAAGTGAACTTCTCGAATCTCATGAGAGGGACTGGGAGGAAAAGATTAGAGTGCTACAGGAGGAGCTCTCAAACTCTGGAACAATAATTAAAGAGTGTGAAGCTATTAAATTGAACGACAGAATCGAGATTGAGAATCTACAGCATTCATTGAGGGAATTGAAAAATGTTACCAACAATGCGAGTATTGATAGGCCGCATGATGAGTTTGTAGCAGGCTTGCAAATGGAGAATGCCAATTTGAAATTCGAACTTCAACGACGTCTTGAAGATCACAAGCATGTGAGATTAGAATTGGAATCGAAATCATTAGAGCTAACTAAGCTGCAATCTTCCTCGGTTCAGCAGTCCATTAAATCGCATGGCGAGACGATGCTTCCCAAGACAGAAACTTCTTCCACTCAAGACGAGACGGAAGCGGAAGTTACAATTTCGTCTTCGTCGGGCGAGTCATCAACTCACTCGGATCAAATGTCACGTATCGAAAAGCTCGAGCGCGAGTTGGAAAGATCCAAGAAGGCGAACATCACTCTCGAGGACGCCTTGCGAGATTTGCAAGTTGCCCTCGTGACGGTATCAAGTCGCAAAACATCTCCTTCAAGGAAAGAAATTGAGGACGACGCATTAAGGGAGTACTATACGCACCGCCTTCTTGTTGATGAGTGAGGTTGGTTGGTGTAAGATTGAGTAATTGCTTAAGTTAATTGATTCATTATTCACATCTCTTATGATGAACCTCTAAACAAATGGTAATATCGCTGACATGACAATAATAAATGCAGATCCTAGCCTCCAGGGAATCATGGATTCTGCGCTATTCGAATTGATCTTTTTGTACTGTTCGCACGGATCAATACCCTCTGCCTGCCCAAGATATGCACAGTCGTACCCGATATCATCCATAATGCGATAAAAAGCATTGGCTACTGACTGCGCGCCCAAATCATCACCATTTTCGGCTACCATGTCCCGACTGATTATTGATGCGGCATCTTTGTCGTATTTCGCAACTATCGGAAGTAATGAGAGTGCAGCAGCCTTGCCAATTGCCAAATCTTCGTCCGTCGAGGTAGGCTTCTCCTTACGAATTGCATACCAAATCGTATTTTGAATCATCGGTAAGAGCATAAGGTGCAACGTACGGCTGAGAGTCGTCTCAAAGTTTGTACAATCATTTCGCTCCAACTCAATTTGACCCGCAAACAAAAGATCTATCATCTCGTCATTAATTTTTGCACCATATTTTTTGTTCTGGGTATTGAATTGTCGAGCACGATTAACTGCAAGAGCCCACAGCATCAAGCCATCATTGTCCGAGCCACCAACTTTGATGCCCTCCAAGGAACCAATGTAAAGTGCAGCGAATGCGTCTAAATACTTGGTAGCCGGTGCCATGCTCTCCACGTCCTTGCATTCTTTTAGTGCAAGTCCTAACAAGCCCATCATAAACTCAGGGATAACGGTGTAGCGAATCACCGAGATGATGTACGCTCGGCGTTGATCATAACTTGTGTCATCGAATGCGTCCATAATGGCACTGTCTGCAAACATGGCATCTTTGTTGAAGTATTCAATGTAATCACTGTAGTATTGGGAATATTGCAGCAGCTCTGTTAATCTAGCCAAATCCTGCAGGGATGTGATAGCGTAACCGACGCTATCATCCAAGCTCTCCCCAGTCCGTCCATATTTGTAATACAATTGAGCCATTTCATTTTTGGTATCCGAGGGAAACGTCAGAAGCTGGTCAATGGCAAGAATATCCAAGTCTAACTTCGACAGCTGAGTGATTATCCATTCAATAGAAAGGTATAGTGAGTATAAATAATGATGAGAACTTAACACCACAGATGTAAGAGAACGTGCTGTATAGTTACTTGGTCTTACCGCGCGCACATCATTCTTCGGTATGAAGCTAGCCAATGGATGATTATCTTCGTATTCGGCACATTCGGCAATCTCATCTCCATTGTAAGTACCCACATCATGACAAGAAAAGCCCAAGCAATCATACGACTGTTGCAACAATTCCAATATCCTTGGGAAATTCGATGACTTGTACTCATTATCCAATAAGTACTCCTTGAGACTACGATGGATCGATGGCGTGCATTGCGATAACTGCGGTATAACTGCCATGGAGTACATGCGCACCTTGTGCACCTCATTCTCCTGTTTCATGCTATGAATCAACATTTGAACCAAGGGAACATACATCCTCGAAATGATGTGATTGACCAGTCGCCACGCCGACTCGATGGATTCGTCGCGCTTACAATAGTCTGACTCGGACATGAGTCGTTGCAACGATTGATACGACTCTCGAACATCCGAATTGACCAGCGCCTCGCCGTTGCCGTCCACGGTCCCAAACAAGTCGGCTCCCGCCTGGGCAAGTTCATACAGCATATCCCCATCCCACTGTGGCGCCAGCGTTTGACCGGCGCCAACATACAGTGCGATGAAGTTATCAAACGATTGCTTCGGATTGATCGTCCCCGTTCGATCCTCCTCGGCTACAAATCCATTCTTCACGGCAATACAATCTTGCAATCCATCCCACAGCATGTGCGCGGCGTACATGCTCACCACGAGGACCGTCGATGCCTGGGCAGCCAAATTTCCATCCTCGGTGGCGAACAATTCCTTCATAATGTAGGTATCGGCATACCCTCCATGCAAACTGATCGCTTCGGGTATGGATTGTCCAACGTCGGCCATGCCCAATATTTGGAACATGTACGATGGATCCTCTGCAAAAACTCCCATTCCACCACTGGCGGTAGTAGTAGTAGTATCACCCTGCTGGTCTTGTTGGACCGCCTTGGCCATGCGTTGCAATGACAGCAATTCGTCCAATTCATCCCCAAACATATCGTACTGGGGTGTATTTTTACCAAATTCGTAGATGCGTCGCGCGCCGAGAAAATCCCCCTCGGAGATGAGGGATGCCATGTCGCGCACGTCGTAGGCGATGCGCGAGATGGCATCGACGTTGGTCAGGGTGGTGATGCCCACGTCAAATGTCGTGGTCGTGGTGAGAGACTGATTATTCGTTTCCGTGCGTGCAGTAGAGATCGAGGAAATAATATGACAAGATAGCGAGAGATTGTGTGAGTGAGAGAGAGCAAAAGTTTGAGAGAGAAATTGAAAGAATAAGAGCCAAAAGTGAAAGTTGACTGATGGTGATGGTGGTGGTGGAGTGAAACTACGGACAAGTAACCTTTTCGAGAGTGTTTGAAAAAATGCTATGACAAAGATGATGATGATTGATAGATCGGGCCTCGACCTCGACCAATACTTTTGTCGAATTTGGGCGCTCACCATGATTTTGACTTTTTTTCCGCCGGGTTTATATACTACTAGCGATTGATCCTTTACTTTTGGAGGAGGAGATGGTGAACAACTACTACTCAACTATTCAGACGTCGGCTAGGTCATGGTCATGGTTGGCGGTTGGCAAGCGAGAAGGTGCCACGTGCAACTTGAGTCGTACGTAGATATCTACCTCCCTTTTTTCCGTGTGTTGCTTGGGTGTATTTAAATAAGTCAGAGTCTGGCCGCCTGATACACTGATAGGTAGTGAGATAATGATAGAGTGGTGTTGTGTTGTCACCTGTTGTCACCATGATCGACTCGGACTTCTCATTGTTACTCAGGCGACAACAACATACACGCAAAGCAACTTCTCTTGTTAAGAATGCGAGGAAGGATTGAAGTAATGGTAACGCACACCCTGCAAAGTCAAGAATGGTCACTGCTACCAAAATCATGGACATGGATGACAACATAAATTATTTGCATCAGCAGTATCAGCGTAGTACTACACCCTGTTGTGAATCATCCCCTTCTGGAGAGTTTAATCCAGACGTCGCTGCGGATGATGAGGACGGTTGCAATCGTTCATTGAACCTTGATAATTCGCACGACAGCTACCGCAATAACCACAACACTGCGGATGCCACATTTTACAAGTCGCACCCAGAAAGGAAGCTCACCAACGTGGAAAATGGTACTCCTCCCGACGACATCATAATACAGAACGCTGTCGCACCCACTGCGGATCCTACTACTACTACTGCGGGACCAGAAGAATCCAGACAAGAACGATGGGAGCGAAGGAAAATCGTTGCACTCTATCTAGTTACAATCACCATCCTATTTGCCGACATGAACTTACTCGCGCCCAACTTATCCATCATCGCCGACGAATTCGGAATGCTCACCGACGATGAACGAGATGTCAAACTGGGAGGATTGCTCGCGCTGGGATTTTTCTTCGTGGGTGCTCCCGTATCATTCGTCGTGGGGTGGATTGCCGATTCGATGAATCGATCGCCCCTCTTTGCGGTCACGGTATTTGTGGGTGAACTTGGCTCGCTGATGGTGATGTTCGTCCGTAATTATTGGCAGCTATACGTGTGTCGGTGAGTACAATATCTATTGGTGAATAATATGATCTGCTCGAAAGATCATCGTCCATTTCCTAATATTCCTATTTTGTTTTTTTCATATCGTCCCAATATGGTGTGTGTAAAAAACAGAGTGATGACAGGTATCAGCATCGGCGGTTCCATACCCGTAATATACTCCGTCTTGGGGGATCTGTACCCCGCCAACCAACGATCGGCAATCGCGGCAGTGATTACGACTGGTACTGGATTAGGTATGGGAATCGGACAAGTTATTGCTGGATCGTTGGATAGTTGGAGACTACCGTTTGTTATTGTTGCCGTACCAGGTAATGGAAACAAGGTGAAGTGTTTGTTTGCGGGTTTTTTAGAGATGATATGCACTTCTCACCTATTGGAACTTATTCCATCCATTCTTAGGATTGATATGCTCCGGTTTGGTGCTATTCGTAAAGGATCCTGAGCGTGGGGCCAAGGAGGCTGCCTTCCTTGAGCGGAGACGACATCATCTAGAGGTGGAGCAGCCATCGACACTGTCGGAAAGTGAAAGGAGAACAACTCAACCAGCTGAGTACGTAAGCAACTTGGAATCAAATAAAGCGTTGGAACATTGCGGTATGAGTTCTCGCGTAGTTCCTGCACCGCCCTTGATGTTATCATACCCTGATGGAAATGTTATGAAGGCTGGGGCAATAACGCAAAATATACGCGATGACAGCATATTACCCCTGCGCGAGAGGTCGTGCGTTTCCTGTAAAAGTACATGGAAGCTTATGAAAGTTCCAAGCGTTGTGCTGACGGTCCTTCAAGCTGCGCCAGGAGCATTGCCGTTTGGTTTCTGTGCAACTTTCTTAAATGACTTCTTGCAGGAACAGCGAGGCATGTCTAAAGAGGTGAGCAGGTAGTGCACGATGCTGTGGTGTATACTGTCAGTTCGGTTCTTATTTCTTGATATTTTTCCACCTCATAGGAGGCCACTGGAGTTCTTTTGTCCTTTGGTGCAGGGAATGCCATTGGAGTCATCGTCGCTGGATTTTTAGGCCACTTCACATACAAACGCAATGCCCGAGGCCCCCCACTTGTTATGGGCGTTTCATTGATTCTCGGCTGTATTCCGTTCTATTTTTTATTAAATTATGTTGACAAGGATGCAAGTGTAAGTGCCTGAACAAATCGTGTAAAATTCATGTAAGTTGCTCATTTGGCGTTGAACTATTGTCCACGTAGACTGCTACGGTTGCTGGGATTACTACCTTGAGTGGAATGGTAAGTTACTACTTCACAAACTTGTGTATATTTGAGAACATCAATCTGATCATGTACTTGATGTAATGATTTTCTCAGTTAGTTGTGATGCCGGTGCCGCTGGAGCGGTCAATATTGACAAATGTTTGCCTCCCAGACTTGAGAGGGCGCGCAAACGCTCTTGTTGGTATTTTTGATGACCTTGGAAAAGGTCTTGGCCCGGCATTGGTGTCCATCCTTATCACTACTTTCGACAGGCAAACTGCATTTAACATTAGTTTAATAGGCTGGATTGTTGGAGGAGTGTTGAGTCTTGCAATCATGATGGTAAGTGTCCTGTGACACTGATGCCGATAGTATGTTGCCCGAATCGATTGTTCTCAAGCGCTGCTTCTATCTAAGTTCGTCGAAGAGGACGAGGAGTATGTACAGCAGCAACTTCGAGAGGACATGATGCACAATGATCTTAGAAGTTGTGGATGATGCTACCGACCATAATGATTGTAACATAATAAAAAGCGTTATTGAGTCGCCTCCGTAGGTCCGCTTAGAAATGGCGCGCCCTGCCACCCCCCCCCCAAAACCATTCATTTCTTCACCCTTTCAACCCAAAATCATAGCACTCTCACGGAATTGATAATATCCTGCACTACCACCACCATGGGCGGCGACGATTTGGGAAGCGACGATGAGTATCTAATTGATTCCGCCTTCAGAAAATCAGGTGATCGTGGCCGTGGCGCTGGAGATGATGCCGATGATGTTCCCTCCTCCGATGATGATGGTAGCGAACCTACCGGAGGCGACGGAATTTCATCGCATCCATCACTCGCCACCAAGAAAAGACCAGGAATAGAAGCAGAGAATTTTTCCGCAACTGCTATAGAAATTTCATCGTCGAAGAAAAAAAGAAAGAAAAGTAGTGTGCCATCTTCATCGAAAGATATCCTGCTTCATATCGGTCGAGGGATTGCAATGGACAACGTTGATGCCCAGGCGATGTTCTTGGGCACACTCTTTGATCATTCGAGAAAGATGATTGAAGGTGCTGATTCAGGACGAGGAGATTTTAGTGACGAGAGTATGCAGTCCTTTCAATTTCTGCCACACTTGTATGCAGCATCGATCGAAACAGATGAAAAGACGAGACAATTCCAACATTCCAACCTTGCCGCATTTCTCAGGGCAGGACCATTGCCCTCCAACAAGCGGCTTAAAAATTGGAAACATCCTCATTCACCCATGATATTAATCGTGACTCTCTCCGCGCGACGGTCCGTTGAGCTGATGAAAGAATTATCATCAATGAAGTTGCCAATAGCGAAGTTGTTTGCGAAGCATATGAACTTGGAAGAACAAGTTGAACTCTTGAGTGGGGTTGGAAATTACAAGGGCGGTGGGGGAAAGAAGAAAGGTGGCGGCAAGTGTTACAGCCTCGCTGTGGGCACTCCAGGAAGGCTGCTCAAGTTGCTTAGGCATGCAGGGAGTGATGGCGACAAGGATCCTCGTTTAGAACACGGAGCGCTTCGTTTGAATCATACCGAGCTCGTTGTTGTTGACTGTCACGAAGACAGCAAAGGATGGAACGTCTGTACATTGAAGGATACATCGACAGAGCTCATGGATTTTATGAAGGACGGGGTGATTCCGCAACTGGAAAAAAGGAAGGGAAGGATAAAGTTGGCATTGTATTGAACATTGTGTCGAGCTTCACGGTGACCAAGAGCACGTGGTACATTTCAATCTACATCAATCCTACAGAACATAATTTTGACAGAGTATATCCCGCTTATTCAGAATTCCAAATGAAACTAACGAAGCAACCACGGATGTAATGAATTTTACTTCACTAATGACCCAGCTTTGATGCATGCATCATAGAGATCACGTCGATTATTGATCAAATAATACTCCAGCTTTCCAATTGCATCCACGCTAAGTTCACTTTTGCTTGATATCAAATCAACCAATCGAGAAATAGTCTCTTTTGCCGCTTCAATGCGCGCTTCTTTACCATTACTGGTAAGATCTCCTACCACTACTTCCACCTCACCTACAATATGCCCAAAATTTGTTTTGTCGATGACTACTTTCAGATTGCTGAATTCAATATCATTTGCCGCTTCGAAGGATGTTCGAATTGTGACAATCCTAGCGAACGGTACCAGACTTTCAGCCCCAGATAAGTACGGGACGTCGTACCCATCATAATAATGAGAATTCATTGTAGACGAAGCGACTACCTCCTCCTTTATTGAACCTCCCTGTTGAAGTATCATGTCGCGTATTAGCCTCTTGGCCTCCTCTCCTTGGAACTCCTCGTAAACTGTCACTCCATCATTTCCCCTCGGCCCCTCCTCCTTATTGCCGCGTTTAACCTGCCACGACCCTTTCCAACCCCAATTGTTTATTACTTTAACCTTTTTCTCCCGATAACGAAACCAACAATCTTTCAGTGAAAAGTACCAGTATGGAGCTGGTAGGTCAAAGTACCAATCTACAAACTCCTCTTTATGACTGATTGTAAACCCGAGGGATGACAGCGATTGTTCCAATCTCATCATTGCTTGTTCATTGGGAATGCAAAATTTCTTTTCTATTTCCAGGTTAGAAGAATTCAGTTGTATAGGTGACACAACTTCGTCATCGCGATGACTCTCATTCATGGCGCCATGTGGAAAAGGAGATCGATTTAGACGATGACGCTGATGTTGGACGGGTGCTGGTGCTTGAAGAGCCCACTGCAATGTCGATGCTGTAGTATCTGGAGTGAAACAAAGGTTAATTGGGCAGCATCTCATGGTAATGGCGGCTAAGGGTAAGGACAGCCACTTGTTTTCCTTCCTTGGAGAGATGAGAGGCTTGATGCTTGAGATACTGGAGCATTCCCATATCTCCGCGCTCACAAAAAATTTGAAATTTGTGAGTTCACAAAAGATTCATCGCAATCCTGAAGGTATGGCGCCAAGGCTACCTTGAGAACACTGATGGGCGCCTTCGGTGTGTTGGCAACAACAGGACGAATAAGCGGCGATATCCATTCTGCTTTGAATGGTGAGCGACTCTTTCGCGTA
>JALLBB010000159.1:0-21481 GCA_036939735.1 Discostella stelligera | reverse complement strand
TTACCCTTAAGTGGGACTATGCGTAACTTTGAATGGCCATATCTCAGCCAATATCAGGAATTGGTCAATGCTCCAAGAAGGAGATACCCTTTCTTTATCTGGGGAACAACTTTGATATGGGAAGTTTTACCCGATTCCGGGTTCCCTGAGAGTCGGTTGTCAGCCAATACCAAACATACAGTACGGGGAGGCAAGTAGTGTTTAGGTAGTATTTACGTAGACTTATTTCTTCCACACAGTTACCGATTACTCGGATGAAAAAAGCGACATGGAACGAGTTCCCCTCTGGAACGGTCCGGTTGACCAATCGCTGAAGAGAGCAACTCCAAAAACCCACAGCTCTCTCTCTAGAGAAGGCAACACAACAGAGGGTGTGCACCACCACCAATAACAACAACAACAACAACAACATCTCGTCGTCTCATCATCATCGTTCTCATAGAATAGTAGTCGAGTGAGGTTGGTGAATCAAGATGGTGAGTTTCCAAGGATGACGTTTTCAAATATCGGAGCAGCATTTGCGATCACATTCGTCGCGCTCTTGTTTTCATTTTGGAATGAATGGTCTGCGAATTATTATTGTGTGTCGTTACTAAAATTTCTCGATGACATCCCACTCTCCTTGTTCTTGTCTCCCCAGGCATTCGTCAAGATCCAAAAATCCAAAGCGTACTACAAGCGCTTCCAGGTCAAATACCGCCGTCGCCGCGAGGGCAAGACCGACTACCGCCAACGCAAGCGCCTCTGCTGCCAGGCGAAGAACAAATACCAAAGTCCCAAGTACCGCCTCGTCGTGCGCTTCACGAACCGTCAGGTGATTTGCCAGATCGTCTACTCCCTCATCGATGGCGATCGCATCTTGACGTCGGCGAGCTCCAACGAACTCCCCCGATACGGCCTCTCGGTGGGCCTCAAGAACTACGCCGCGAGCTACTGCACCGGACTGCTCTGCGCCCGTCGCCTCCTCCAAAAGGTGGGATTGGACGACGTCTACGAAGGAAACGATGAGGTCAACGGCACCATCGTGTCCACCACCGTCGGCAAGACCACCTACTACGTAGACGAAGTCGACGAGGACAAGCGGCCCTTCCGCGCGCTATTGGACGTCGGATGCAGGACCACCTCCACCGGATGCCGCATCTTCGGCGCTCTCAAGGGCGCCGCCGACGGAGGACTCGACATTCCCCACTCCGAAAAACGATTCCCGGGGTACGATCGAGATTCCAAAGAGTATGATGCCGACATGCACCGCGAGCGCATCTTCGGCGGCCACGTGGGCGAATACATGGAATACCTCCAGGAGGAGGATAACACCAAGTACCAACAGCAATTTGCCGCTTACATTGAGAATGATATCGAGCCGGATGGCTTGGAGGAGCTGTACGAGGGCGTGCACGAGAAGATTCGAGAGGATCCGTCGCCGAGCGAGAAGAAGAGCTTCACGCCGGATAAGAGCTACAAGCGCAGGGCGAAGAAGACACTGGAGGAGTTCAAGGCGGACGTGCAGGCCAAGAAGGATGCCAAGAATGAGGAACTCGCGGCAGAGGATGATGAGTGAAACTGATATTTTCAACAATAATGTCTAATACTAACTCGATTGGACTACATGTATTTCTTTGTATCTACTCGAGAACTGACAAGATACCCGCTCTGACTGATAACACATACTGATCATTTTCAGATGAAATTAGTACTGCATCAGCTTCGCACACACCTGATATGTTATGAGGGAGCATGCTACATTATTTACTTTCTCACGGGCGAAATCACAATACCCTTCTCTTCTCCTTCACTGTCATCCAAGACGTCGAACACCAATGTAAATTTCCCCCAAGGTCTTGGGGGACCAAAAGGTCCAACGCACTCATCAAGTGGCAAAGTAAACGAGTCGTCGCCATTCTCAACATCTGCCTCATCGACGACATCCTCGCCCTCTCCACCAGCGCAGGTTCCATCCTTACTCTGATAAAATGTCCTCCTCAAATTCTTCATAACAATCTCATCATAAATATCTAAATCACTCCACGAACCATCGTACGGGAAGAGAGTTTGGGCATTGTAACATGCATGAAGGGGTGTCATGTACCGTTGACATCCAGGCGGTGTGGTCTCATCATTTTTTGCGTCGGCACAGCCTTCGGATGTGCACATGAGCGTGATGAGCTTTGTTGCATTATTATTCTGTGTGAATGACAATGATGATGATGATGACGATGATGACGGGGGAAACAATTCGCCTACAGTTGGTACATCTTCAGATACGGCGGAGCAGCGGCAGAGGAGAGTGGTGAGCCATAGAGTTGCTACAGATGTGATCGTCGCTATCATCATTATTCGTCAAATTTCCGTCGGTAGATAGTGGCGGCGCAGTTGGTGGAGATTTTTTACTCTGTCCGAGAGTTGTGACAGGTTGTGACACAAACACTACACGTCGATGGTAGCTTCTCGGAGCGCAAGAAGAAGAGACTCGAGAGACATCATGATGTTTTTGTAGTTGCAGATCATAATTACCCACTATTGCCTGGCAGACTGCAATGATTGCGTTGCCAACACTAAGATTTTAATGATTTCATCTCTCCACTTTTTTTTCAATCGCATTCAATAGCCTCTACGTCTTCTCCGGCAACTTATTGTTTTCCCCAACAGCAAAATAATAATCAACTCATCATCGTTTCTGCCTTCGTCCTCTCCTGCCACTCATCTTATTCAACCTTTCCTTCTCCCTCCTTGCATTTTCCGCCGACTCTTCCGGTGTTGGAATTTGCATCAACTGATCGTACGCGATCCCTCCCACGGCAAATGTCTTCGCTCCCCAAAGGATGGCAGATTGATTACGAGATGGGGCAGACATGGCTGCGAAGACGGCAAGGATGGTGTTGATCAGGTAGATTGTTCCCAGCCCTTATGCAAGATGATGAAATGCACCACAGTTAGTTGGAACGATGAGATGAAGAATCACGGAAAAAGAAAACAGTTGATACGAAGCAAGATGAAGCGACGACCTACCTCCCTGCAGCGATGCCCTGAGCGGATCGGGCAAATTGGTCAATGGAAATCCTGGATATTCCACAAACGCCATCAATATCACTCCCAGCGCACCAATAAAATGTCCCACCTGAAGCGGTCCGCTCCCAATTCCCAAAAAGCTCGTCTTCTTCTGCACCTTCTTTCCCGTCTTATTACTACTCTCGTCGCTGTCATTTCCCACCCCCGGCTCAACGTCTCCCAACAGCGCCGAGATGAAGTCAATACCCTCGTCTTCAAAGTAGGAGGCGTCCTCGTCGGCGATGGGATCCATCTCGAGCAGCTTATTGAACGCCTCGATATCGGAGCGTTTGATTTTCTTCTTCTTGGCGGACGCGGACGCCGATACCGTCGACGACGACGACGGCGATTCCGCGGCATTCTTTTCCTCAATTTGTTTTTCTCGCTTGCGCCGCAAGAACTCCCGCGAATCGAATAAATCTTCCGACAATAATTGCGATCTCGACGCCTCGCCACCACCACCTCCAGTATTGGTATTGCCCGAAGAGATGGAAAATCCTGCTCGTTGTGCTGCCGCAGCAATTCTCTCATCCTCTTCCAATCGCAGAGGGGTGAAGGATGTGAGATCCTCGTCGTACTCGTTCTCATCATCGTCGTCGTCGTCGTTCATCATCCTCATTATTATTTGTTCGCGTGCGAGGATATCTGCTGGGACGGTCGAGGATGTTGTCTCCATCATTGTAGTTCGAAGGCCATTATCGATGGCATCGCCGCCGCCGCTACTAGTATTGCCGTCGGAGGAGGACGACGACGACGACGACTGCTTGCGCTTGCGACGACGCTGTTTGCCACCGGCCGAGGGGGTGCTACCACCACCACCACCACCATTTTCATTTTCTTCTCCGCTGGCAGCAGCAGCAGCGATTGTCGCTGATGTTCTTGCATGACCTCGTTGGCCGTGATGTTTGACGTGGATATTATACGAAGTAGTAGTACTACCACCATGGAGACGAAGAGGAGGAGGAGGATGGCGATGACAGTAGTTGTTTGATGACAGCGACAACAACGACGAAGTTTGGAATGCCATTGATGGCATCGTCATCATCATGGTCATCATCATGCCTGCATTGAGTAAACAATGGAAAGACGGCGGCGGTGTCATGTCGGCGTATGTCATTTATTATCCTTCCCTTACTGTTTAATAATGTAGTACCTACATTACATTATTGGGACGACTGATGATGATGTTTGGTTTGTTGAGGTTTGCTTTGGCTGGATTTGTGGATAGGGGTGGCGGCGAGAAAGAAAAGAGGCTCACGAAAGCTCACGAATCATGCACCAAGCAAAGCATTGAATTTTGGCGATATTTAACGACGGGATGATGTCATCAGTATCACCAATAGGACTCGACTGCAGCGTTTTGGTTTTGACCCTACATCATGATACTACATGCATCATGCTGTCATGATACAACATGCGACTTCCATTCCATCCCTTTCGCAAACGAACAGAACCACCTTCTACCTCTCTGCCATCACCATCACGCGCTCGCCAAGCCGAGTGTAGCAGTACCAGCAGCATGAGCAGGAAGCCACCGACCCTCCGATTTCGTTGTCGGACACTAATGACGATGCTACTCCTGGTCGCAACATCTTCCCATCATCAAATACTGCCAACCGCGGTAGCCATGCGGCCAAGTCGCTATTCTAACAATCACTATTATTACTACTACGACGACAACGGCTACTACTACTACAATCGACATGTTTTATCATTCTCATCAAGCAGTAACAATAATAAAAACGCATGGAACCAAGTCTTTCAAAATGCCATTGGCAGTCTTGATAAGCGTCTTGACGTGGGCGATGACATGAAACAACGACGACGACGACGTCGTCATCAGCGCAACAACAGTTACAACTACAATACAAACAACAAGAGTCGTATTGAATTCGTTTCGCCATTGTTGGAAGATGGTTATCCCCCCGCCGTAATGGAATACGAACAGCAACAACAACAACATCACTCAAAATCAAGAAGATATGCACTCTATAACAATAGCAACAACATCAAAAACAAAAAACCAATATTGCTATATCTACCTGGATTCGACGGCACGATATTAGCACCATTTCTGCAATTTCCATCCTTGGGAGAGGAGTTCGATGTACGTGCCATGAAGGTCGATATGGAGGATCGATCCACCTTTGAGGAATTAAAGGAGGCGGTGATCAACTATCTGCTGAATGAATGCGAGGATGATAATGAAGAGAAAGACGAAGAGTTGGAGCGAGAGGAAGACGATTATTCTGTTGAACAAGGAGGAATACGAGTGGTTTATCTCATGGGGGAATCATTCGGTGGAATCCTTGCTACTGAAATCGCTCTCGAATTGAATAGACAGAGGTACAAGGGTATTCTTGACCCTCGAGGCTTGATACTTGTCAATCCTGCCACTTCATACTTGCGCTCGAACCTATATGAGCTTGGTCCGCCAATTGCAAATGCCAAGCCATTCTTGCCCGCACTGCAAGATGTTCAATACGTCGTTTCATTGGTTACGCAGCTCGTGCCTTTATTTCTGGACAATGGAAGGGCGATGCGACAACTACTCGTCATGCTTTCCTCGAGGGGATTGCCATCGGCGGTGAACAATCCTCAACGAGAGGCGTACTTGGGTCGAGTGGCGTTTGATCTACCCCACCGACTCAAGTTCATGCCCAAGGATACACTCAAGTGGAGACTGGAGGAATGGCTCGAATGGGGATGCGGTGTATTCGAGGATCGAGTGGACATGCTCCACTCTGCGCGCGATGTATCCAGTACTACCTCTTCGGGAGATGACATCGAAAGTTCCTATTCAATCCTCAAATTGTCACAAGAAATGCGTACGTTAATTGTCGTGGGTGAATTCGATTCGACATTGCCCAGCATTGAAGAGGCAACGCGTCTGTCAAACGATGTCTTTCGTAATGCACGTGTGCATATCGTGCCTGGAGCGGGACATGCCTCGACATGTGGAGGCTCGTTGAATTTGATCCAGTTGCTGCGTGAGGTATTTCCGGAAATCAACGTCCAGGATGGAGGAGGAATGCATAAAAGATTTGATGACGGTTTGGAATTAAGACCCAGTGAGGAATTGCATGGGCTAGAGCCTCGGTATGATGGAGCTTCGATCGGTCTGAATCCTTTACTTTACTGGTCCAAAGAGTATTATAGAAAATGGAGGTAGTTGGCGTGCGACCCACATCAGATATTCTTCGCGGGCCTAAGACAGATTTCCTCGCTAGCAGTTTTCGCAATCGCCGCTATTTAACTGCGATTCGCCCGCTTCCTCACTCATCACCCGCATCGACTATCCAGTAATTGTTCCTCGAAATCATGGCCGGTAGTAGTAGGCCCGAAGTTTAGTTACAAGTCCATTTAGATTTCAGATTATTCTGAGATAACACTTGTTATATATTACAATCGAACAGGTCGAAGGTGTGCCAATCTCCAATGGTGACTAACTCGGCAGATAGAGGTGGATATCGTACTTCAATGGCAATCGACGATGCACGCTGCTGGCACTGGCAGACAAATACTGTCCTCAACAGAGTAAAGAATAATATGACACTATCACAGCAGCTGCAATCGTACATGCAACCAAAGATGATATCATAGAACCACCAGCACCACTGTTGGAAGTGATTTTGCTGTTCAGCAGATCGAATGCAAGAAATGGACGTAGACAAAGACATATGGAAACTTGTGATGTGGGTCAATTGAAAAAGACAAACATTCCATCGAAAAGAGGACTTACCTCGGAGAAACTTTATGAGTCAGTGAACTAACGCTAGCTTTTCCATTTGATGGATCGGTGGTCGGTTTTGATAAGATGCTTGTCAATGCCACACTGGACCAATTATTAGTGAAGAAAACAATACAAATAGATTGAGCGAGCCCAAATGTGTGTCGCAGGCAATACATAGGAATGAAAGTGAAATAGGTATGAGATAAGACAGCAATTGGTAATCATCAAAAAGAAGAAGGGGGGCATGATCGTACCTTTTTGAAAGGGGTGTCAAAGTGAAATTGATAAAATCAAAGAGATACTATTTAGCAGAAGAACATATCATAGAATTACGACGAACGTGTAAAGACCTACCTTGAGTAAGAAGTGTGCGGTGGTATATTGATCAACGAAAACGATGAGGAGTTGGTAATTCTTGACTTTCGATAGGATGCTGCATTTTCCGGGCAGCAGTACTCTTCGTTGCCTTGATAAATCTCACAGTCCGCCGATGTGGCTTCATACTTGGCAGCATAGTAAGCCACTTCTCTACACGTCCAAGTCGCTCCAGCTGAATCTACAACCTCAACATCAGCAAACAATTTGGTACCCTTGCAGATACTGCACGTGGAGGCAGCGGAGGGACAGCAAAGTGCCTCTACACTTTGGAGGGCGGGACAGTCATCAGAGGTTTCATCGATTGTCTCCGCAAAGGCAACGATGTCCTCGCATGTCACTCCCATCACATCGGGGATTGGGGTGTTCTCACGGACGTCGTCTTCACACACTTTGCAGGATACCCCACTTGAATGATGGCGGGAGAAATGAAGCAAGCACCATCAATCAGACACAGTAGAAATATTCCACTGCGGGTATCAAATTACAACGTACCTTAATGGAGTGTAAACGTCAGGGCAGCAATACTCCTCGTAGTCATGGTATCCGTCACAGCTCGCCGTTGCAGGTTCGTAATTGGCAGCATCGTAAGCTATTTGTCCACAATTCAAAGTTCTCCCAGTTTTTGGATCAACTACTTCGACATCTGCAAATAACTTGGTGCCCTTGCAAATACTGCACGTCGAAGCAGCAGAGGGACAACAAAGTGCCTGGGCAAATTTAAGACCGGGACAAAAATTGGAAGTTTCAGCAGTTGTCTCAGCCTCAACAACAATGTGCTCGCACGTCAATCCCAGTATATCTGGGCTTGGGATTGTCATGTCTGTGCGGAAGTCACCATTCTCGCACACACTGCATAATGCCTCAGACGAAGTTGGAGTAAATACATCGGGGCAGCAATACTCTTCATAGTTATGATACGAGGTGCAATCCGCAGATGTGGCTTCAAGGTCTGCAGCATTGAAAGCGACCTCTCTACAGCTCTTAGATACCCCAGTTGAATCTGTGACAACGACATCTCCAAATAACTTGGTACCTTTGCAGATACTGCACGTTGAAGCGGCGGAGGGACAACAAAGCGCCTCAGCATATTGGCGGCTGGAACAATCCACGGACGTTTCAAGAACAATGTCTTCACATGTTAATCCATCCAAACTTGCAAACGGGATAAGCATATCTTGACGGAAATCACCATTACACACCGCGCAGAATGCTTCACTACCATATCAGCAAATAATGATATAAACATAGAGGATGTTATAACCAGACTAAAAACAGCGCAAAGGTAATCACAAGAAGACCCACCTTGAAACCGAGTCAGCTGGCATCGGAGTTGGGAATCCAGTAGGTTGACTGGTCGATGAAAATGAGTAAGTACTAGGTTGCTGCGTTGGCATAAGAGTGGGATTATTGTAGAATGTTGGATGACAACAATACAATTCGTGTCGTTCCCCGATAATGTTACAGTAATCAGAACCAACTTCGAAATTCGCTGTCCAGTTAATAAGTTTCCTGCAGGTTCTATAATCGTCAAAGAAGGCAAAAGGTTGAAACTCATCACCGGCAAAGGCACCATCTGGGCATATAATACATGGGTCCTCCACAGTTGTGGGGCAGCATTCAATTTCAAATTGAGATGCATATGAACATTCATAAGACCCAGCTTCGTAATGCGAAGCATTATGGATCGCAACCCCACAAGACCACGGCGACCAATCATATGGGACATAATCAACACTGGCAGTGGTTCCATGTGGGCAAATACGGCAGGAATTGACTGGCTGGATTATGCCATCACTTTCATCGCTACAATCAAATCCAGCTTCCGATGCATAACTGCTACCTTTGCATACTTCGCTTCGAATCCAATCATACACTTGTGAAACTCGGACATACGCGCTCGGGAGTTCGTCATACGCACAGCCCGCTAGCCATGAGACAATTCCAACTTGCACGTCCGATCCCGCGTCGTCACCCGTGACAACCAACGGTCCACCTGAATCGCCGAAGCAGAAACCTTTTTGATATGCATTGGCGCATAGCATTGTGTCCGTGACAACATGCTTGAAGGCTTGGTAGTAATTATTGTCACCAATTCCTTCACTGGCATCGCACTCCTCATTGGAGATGACACTCACATCTACATTCATCAATACATCACTAACGACATAATCGGGATTGGTTTTGCCCCATCCCATCACCGTCAATTGTTGACCCACATAGGGAACAGACGGATCGGAGTTCAGTCTGACCGGGACCACATCGTCGGCAGAGTAGGCACCCTCCAGGAGGACAAGCATAACATCGTAATCAATTCCTGGTTCGAAAGTGAAGCTCAGGGGATGTATGACTGGAGTGAAGAGATCAAATACTTCACCACTGGCATAATCATATCTATCATGTCTCCCCACAATTACTGTAGTGAATCCCTCACAGTGCGACGCAGTGAGTACGACATCTTTTGCGATCAGCGATCCACCGCACTTGTGTTCCATGTTTCCATAGTCATCTGGTCCTTCCAAAATTACTGCATAGGAATAACGGCCAATGTCGGCTTCCGATCCGCCAATGATGCGCGGTTCAAAGTATTCTTTCTCCTCCTCAATCTCAAACAACGATTTGGCTGCATTGACACAAGTCTTTGTTGCAACCAAATCAAGGCAAACTAATAATATCACTCGGACAAGGTACCGACAAGTAGTAGTGCGATGCTTCATATTTCGTTTTAGGATAAAACTCTCTAAGATGGTGTGTTTGAGTTGTGACCACTCTCTCACATTTAGTTTGTATGATACTGTGTTCGGTTCTCATCTTCTTTGCGTTAGATATAGTGTTCGGTTCTCGTCTCGATATACCAACAACACCAAGAACAGCACCTGTTCGGGTTCAGCTGCCATCATGGTGTGGGGTCAAATCCAATCTTTATTCAGTGTTCGGTTCTCATCTTGTTCGAGAAAACCTAATTCAGGACCCAAATCATTTTTTTGAAGAAAATGAGTCGGTGTGTTTATTTAGAGAGAGGGGGGAGGCAAATAATATGCCCATTAGGTTCGAATCCATGCTTTTGACTGGTTCATCTTCACTAGATGGAGGGGCGGGACAAAATTTGGAATTCATATTGTCGCATCGATCTCCGGAGACAAATCTTCTTGATAGTTGTTAATATTCATCTGCGAGGATCGATGATAACAGAGAGAGAGAGGCTGGATCAGAGATCCATGGTTCATGGTTCGTTGGGAGAGAAGATGATTGATTGTTCGAAGTACTACTTACAATAATATGGTAGTGTTAATACAAATTTTAAATTTCGTATCGCTTAGGTGTCGAATTTGAAGGTTTCGGATCAATTTTCAGGTTTTCGGATCCAATTTTCCGTGCAAATTGCTGCTGCGCCTCTTCTCGCGCTCTCTCTCTCTCTCTCCAAAACCACAAAACTAAAAAAATCCGGTCAACCATGCCGGACCATCCACCGCAGAAGATGGACGAGGAGTACTACTACGAAATCCTCCCCTCGTCGGCGATATTGGCTCGCCTACAGAAGCTAGTGACAACCTATCCAACTTTTGCCACGCTTACCACGACGCAGGAATGGTTTGGTCTGCCTCGTGCCGGTACGAACTTTATTCGATAGAGTCCATGACCGTTTCACCAACTCACGCACTCACGATTATTACCTCCTCTATATCTAAAATCAATTATCGGCAGGTAGCGATGCCGACTGTCCCTTCGATGCCAACTACAAGGTGCATGGCAAGGGGTGTAACAACTACGTATTAATCATACACGACAAAGAGGCCTACCCAGATGACCCAGACTTGACAGTGGCAGAAGAGGAGGCTGCTGCCGAGTATTACCTCAATCTCGAGGAAGGATATTACAACCAACCCAATAAGTATGGGGAAAGAGCACGAAGCGGTTGGAAATTCATTCCGGACGTGTTCTTGTCGGGATCGGTCCATGGAAACGAACGCGTAGGACCAACTTCGTTGTTGGAAATGTCCGAATTATTGGTCGAGGCTGCGTACTGCGAGTCATTGCCTCGCATGCGATACAAATCCACCTTTACTGCTGCTTCCGACACTGAATCGATCGACGAGGCGGAAGATACCAATCTTTGGGAAGCGGAACTTGCCTCGGCTCGATCGTGTCGTCAAGACTTGGCGAACAACAAGGGCGTGCCGGCCCCCTACCGTCAATGGCTTGCTCGACTAGTGTCCACCCGTCGAACGATTGTCATTCCCACTGCCAACGCATTGGGATACAGTCGCAATGAGCGCGAGGAGGGAAATATCGATCCCAACCGCGATTTCCCCTTCGATATACCTTCTTCGAAGTCGAACGAGTGCATGCAAACCATTGCTGGACGCAGCATCAACGAATTATTTCGAAGTCATTTATTCTCCATTGGGCTGACGTTTCACGGTGGTATGGAGGTGATCGGGTACGAGTGGGGCGCGCCGACGTATTTGAATAGGGATGCTCCGGATGTATTGGCGCAAAATACCATTGCGTCGGCATACTCGCAATATGCCAATGGATTCATGGGACACGCCCCGTACGACTTTGGAACCATGAACGACAAGGTGTACTACGTGAGGGGTGGAATGGAAGATTGGGCCTTTGCCGGCAGTTGGGATTCTGACCGGGTTGTACAGTGTACTCCTACTACATATGGGGGATATCCCAGGGAGAAGACGGTGTATAACAATTCGACGTTGAGAACCTTCAACATGTTAGTTGAAACGAGTGATCCCAAGACACCTCCACGGTCAGAGTTGGGGAAGAGGATTCATCCATTGGTAAGTACCAACGGGGTAGAGAATGGGCATATTGCTCGAAATCTACGATTAGCATTGTTGGCAGTGGATGTAGTTGAGCCGTATGTTTTCATTCGGGGTTTGGAGGGGATGGAATTCGAGGATGATGTTGTGCCTGGTATGAATATGCAGAGATATAATGGCGCATCATATTTCGAGAATAGCAAGACTGTTTGGGTTCCGGACATAACTTCTCGTTCAATAAAACTATCGTGGTCGGTGGGTGGAGCATTCAGCATTGATGAAACTAAGTTGGTGTTCGGACTTTGGGACGGCATCCCTTCGAATCTCGCAGACGCCGAAGACGGAACCTACCCGTCATTGGAAACATTGGATTTGATCAATTCGGAACAATTTCGCACGACGAATCCTCTCGAGGGGTTGTCAAGGTGGCATGCGAATGGGCCATATCCCACAAATGGCGCTGCCTTAGAGCCAATCTTTGAGGACTCAATCGACATTTCTAGCTATCCGCTGGGGTCGACCCTTGTGGTCTTTGCCAAAGCCAGAGTCGATTCCGATTGGCTCCAGCAATCCGATGCCGCTGCTCCATCTGGCATTGGGCCTATAAGCCACATCGTCAATGCACGTGCTAATCCATCCTATCGCGCATCCAACGCTGGCAAGGTCATTAGAGGCCGACTGGATAGCTGGTGGTATTCAAGTCCCATCAAGGTCATAATCGGGTCTCATGATGGTCTCAAAAATGAATCCCAGCTGCTTCTAGAGGCGGAGTCAAGAAATAGCCCAGATGGCGGTCGTCTAAAGGCTGTGCACATTAATTCTCGCTTTGGCTATCTACCTGACTCTATTGGCAACCTATCAGACTATGCGTCGACAACATCTTTGTCAGAAAAAGTATCGCAACCGGCAACACCTTTGAATTTTCCGCTTTTGCTTGGTGCATTGAGTATTTCAGCCGTTGTTCTGTTTGTATTTGCTGCGTACCGACGAATGCGGCAACGAAGAAGGTATGCCGAAAGAATAATATCAGAGCAAGAGGACGATATGATGTTTGACGAGGGTTACAGTGATGATCCGGAGGAGGATAATGAGGAAGGGCCGAGTAGAATCCTGTGAATGATAGTGGGTGTTCAAAATTTCAATCTTAGTTTACAAGGTTGCATTGTCTTCGTTGAGGAGGCAAGTGCGGATGCGGTTACGGTTTCGCCTGTACTTTCTGGTGATTTCCTCCTGAACATCATCCAATACACCCTCGATAAAATCATCATCGCAGGGAATATTACTATCAAGAGAGATGGTCTTCAAAATTTTGTTTGGGTCTGCTAAATAAGGTTCTACTTTCACGTCAATCTTGAAACTTCTGTTAAGTTCGCGACGAAGAGCAATCATGCAATGATCTATCCGACGCGTCCGACCGTCTTGAAATCGTATTTCAACTTGACCGCAGCTCGCTTCTCTGAGGTTTGCATGCCCAACTGTGTAAGTGGAGAATGGAAGGATGAAATGTTGGAGTTGGTGTCGATTAAAATATTTTGCAATGAGGAGAATCTAGAATGGTGATCAAACAAATCCTTCTCACCAGTGACAGACATTCCCGCAAGGAGTATCGAAAGTGTGATTCCGAAATGCATCATGGCACCGATCTATATTTTGGGGATTAATGTTCATGTGTGTAGTTAAATATAGCTCATTTGGTTTGTGAGTGCAAGGATTGTCATCACAGAGTACATGCTTTTCAACGACGAGAAGCGCGTTGTCATTGTCAATTCGGAGAGATTGAGAGAAGTCATGAATGATGAATGACAAGCGAACGCCAACGCGAGAAGGGTGCTCCTCTTCCCGCCACAGCGAAGAGAAGCCGAATCGCATGCTACACAAGACACAAGTGCCATTCGACGAGAAGAGTCCCCATCGGATAAAATGTTCCTTTGCGCCGTGTCACTTATTATGCTCGCCAATGAAACGTTTTCACATCGGTTAGCTTTTGCTAGAGGGGTGGTGCTATTCCCACAAGAAAGCATTTTGTTTTTTTCGCCGCAACTGAACATCATTTACTCGACAATGAAGCCAAGTCCAGTGCGCAGCAAATGGTAATATTTCGAGCGCCATCTCGTCACACATATGGCTTCATTGATGGCTCCACCTACGATTTGCCAGAAATTGAGCTACGGACCATATTGCGTTCCATTTCAGCGTCGAAATATAACGAAGATATCCAATTTACACCAGTCGAAACTATCTCCCACGAACATGCAACCCAGTCCAAATCAACAACAGCACGAAATCAATCAAAGAAGAAAATTTCAGGAAATAGTATCTCTCGTAACAACCACCTATTGAACTGGGTGTTGTGTACCGACGAGATTTCCATCGACGACCTTGCATATGCTGTTTCACGTGCAGTCTTGACACATGCTACATTTTCAATTCATGACGAATTACATTTTACAGCGGATGATTGGCAAGATGCGACCACAAATCGTTGCTACGTTGGCGCTTATCAACCATTTATCAAGCTTCTAGATAAGATGGATGTAATCGATACGTCCAATCCAAATATGAGCCGGAATGATCGAAGGCAATTGCTTGAAACAATTGCGAGCATTGTTGAGCGACGACAGGAACTACAAAATCGATTGGATCAACTGTATGCGGCGTATTCATCACCAATGTCTTTGCATGATGCAAAGTATCAACAACTGGTCCTTATTTATCATAGTTTTCCGGCGGGTGAGAATGACGTGCCCTTTTCCAATCATCATCATCACTACATCTATTTTGGTTACCGGACAGCCATTGGGCTCGCTGGGACGTCGGGTGCTCCCAGTCAGACATTGCGGAGGCCTCAAAGAGGCATATTAAAAGAATATGCATTGAAGAATCGACCATTTACTAATCGTGTGAATGCGCTTATAACAAGCACAGCGATGGAACCTGAAATTGGATTCCTCATGGCAAATTTGGCATTGGCAGGTAATGATGGTGTTCCAGTGAGAGCAGCTTCGAGAATCCTTGATCCTTGCTGTGGAAGTGGTAGGCTTTTGCTCTACGCAGCTGCACTGGGTGCCACAAGCCTCACTGGGGTCGATTCCGACTCTAGTGTGTGGAAAGATGCAAGAGATGAATTTCAAAACCACCGCGCAGTGTGTTCTCGCACGGCGTCATCTACACTTCCTGTTCCAGTATTTTTCCTTGGGGATGTCCACGTTCCATCTTTGACCGATGCATTCTGCATTCCAAATTCAGTTGATGCTATTGTTTGCGATCCTCCGTACAATATTGGAGCCCCGGTACTCGTGGACGGAAAAGATACGCGCCCTAGAAATCACCATCATGATAAGGATGTAAGGAGCAATCCTCATATCATCAATACAGTCTGTGACGAAACCACGGATGTGGACATCATTCCCTCAATTTTAGCAATTGCGCAAAATGTACTTGTCGATGGAGGTAGAATTGTATTCTTCCTCCCTGTACGAGGAGACGACATGAAACTGTCGCTAGAGGAATTACTGTCAAAGAGAGGTTGGCTGGGGTGCAGGAATGATTACAAGGAAGACATCGATTTCTGCTTGCAACTTCTAGAACATTCATCGCGGAAGCAAATGTTTTCCAGCACCTTCTGCCGATGGCTGGTTGTCATGAAAAAAGATGTCAAAGGTGTTCAATGCTGACATCATTGTGTCATCGTTAGGGTCGAGAGAGAATGTCCGTGCCCTTCCTCTCGTAGCCTTGAAGAGCATAAGTAATCAAAGTCCCAACTTTGTTTGGTCTCAAGATGTAATCAATCGTGGCGGGTGGTGCTCATGGCAAATACTGCCGTGTTCATTAATTGCAATCCAACTTCATTTGCCAGTCCATATTTCATAGCAATTGGCAATAGTGTTTCCGGCATTTGGAAGAGTATCGAAGTCAATTCTAGACATGGAGCGATCCGATAATGTCGTTAGTTCGCACGACTTACTTCCGTTCGATCGACTCGACTTAATCTTGTGTATTTGATTGGCGGGAACAATCTTCTATCACACACGACGGACGGATGGTCGTCGTCGATGATCAATCCAGATCAATCCCTTCCTAACTTCGATATCTTGAATATCAATGGCCGACACATCCCAATACAAGGTAGGCGTTGTCCTATCTGTCGAGAACAAGACTGTTCCAGGGAAGAAACCGTTGAAAGTCTGTTCCATCGACATTGGCAATAGTGACGGCGATGGCGGCGGACTCATCACCGTCGTCACTAATGCCACAAATGTACGCGATGGTTCGAGAATTGTCGTGGCACCAATAGGATCGTGCGTAATTGATGAAAACGGTGAAGAGTTACTTATCAAGAGAACAGTTGTGGGTGGGACAAGTAGTGAAGGAATGTTATGTGATGCTCGTATGCTTGGGTGGGGATCGGGAAGTGCGGGGATTGCCGCACAAGTTCCAGAGTCGTATGCACCGGGCAGTTGTCCCCCAACGGCGAGGCCAGGAGCAAGTGGTGGTGTCGCTGCCGAGGGAGGAGAGGCTACAGCACCATCTGCACAGGGATTGTTCGAGAAGAAATTAACCAAGGAGGAGAAAAAAGCACTGGCCAAGGCGAAGCGTGATGCCAAGAAAGAGGCGAAGCTGAAGAGAGAGGACGGAGAGGAGGCAAAAGACGAAGAGTAGTGATGTTCATTCAGTTAACCTGTTTAACGATGGCTGTTGTTGGCTTTGATCTCGTCCGCGAATATTCCATCTGTTGAGTGATGGATGTTCCAGTTTTGATTGGTGAGGATGGGAGGGGAAAAAGAAATTAGCGGTTGAGGGAATGAATGCGACCATCAAAGCGGATGAAAATGGAGAATAATCAAGAAGTGCACTGCTATTACGCTTGAAGTTTCCATCCAATGTTTTCACGATGATTCGACGTATGAGAAGTGACAACATTGATGGATGAAACCCCAGGGTAATCAGGCCCGACTATGGTCAATAGCAAAGAGAACCACGTTATAGTTAAAGAACGAAAACTGAAATGCTAATGTAAGTTTTGAAGAGTTATTTGTTGCTGTGTTTGTTGAGATTTGGCAGCAAGATAAGAACCCCGTGTCTTTTGATCAATAGCACATCATCGAAGACCATCCTGCGCAGGTGAAGGAAAAAGCTGGCGTATCTCTCCTCGTGTGATATCCGGTGCATGAATACTATCTCGGAGAGTGCCCCGTTGCCCCTGGCAGTGGTTGAATCCTGTTGGGTCAATTTTGGGTACTCTATGAATCATAATCAACTATTGTTCGTTTTATGGCTCTCGCTGTCAGTTTGAAGACAATAAAGTATTTGAATGCACCAAGATGTCGGAAGGAAAAGTAAAACTCCACTTTAGCAATGAAGGATCACATCTTCGAGTAGACGGATCAATCACGATGATTCCAGCAGACGCATGTAGGGATATGATTTTTTTGATTGAGGTCGAGCTTCCAGAGAGCATCAAAGTGATCGGTGATAACGCTTTCCAGGGCTGTAGGTCGTTAAGGAATGTCCGTTTGCACAAAGGTGTTTGTACAATTGGTAAAAAATCATTCGCCGGTTGCACACAGCTCAAACACATACGTATTCCATCCACTGTCACTGTCATAAATAGCGGGGCGTTCTATGGATGCAAATCATTAGAGGTGGTTCATTTGAGCGAAGGCATTAATGCCATCAACGAGTATGCATTTGCCCGCTGTAGCGCATTGAGACATGTTATAATTCCGTCAACAGTCAATATAATTGGCAAAGGATCATTTAGCGAATGCTCTAACTTGGAAGAGGTTCAATTATGTGAAGGTCTCCATAACATTGGTAAACGAGCATTTAGAAGGGCATCTCGTTTATTGCGCATTTCCGTTCCTTCCACTGTTACTGTAATTGGGCTATTTGCGTTTTGTGAATGCAGATCATTGAAAGTGGCTCATCTTACTGACGGCCTTCGACTCATTGAGAAGGGTGCATTTGCTGATTGCAAATCTCTTTCATGCATAACCATTCCGGCCACTGTCGGAGTCGTTCAAAATCGGGCATTCTATGGTTGCAGAAGGTTGATGGAAGTCCACTTATGTGAAGGTCTGAAATCCATATGCGACAACGCATTTGAGAGTTGCTGCTCTCTCCTCCGCATCAACCTTCCATCTACACTCGTCTTTATAGGATCCAATTCCTTCAATGGCTGTTATCTTTTGCGAAATGTAGTGATTGCTCCTTCAATAATTGTGGGACAAGATATGTTGAGTGAATCCTACAGAGACGTGAACTGTCATCTCGATATGCTGAGAAATCGATTTGAAGGCTTGCCTGTTCATGAGTTTTGTTTCTTTCATTCTCACCCGTCAATGAAGTCTAAGCTTGAATGGCTTCACATAAACCTCCGACCGCTTGCAGCTCACAGCTTAACATTCGACTGTCTTGGAATGACACCCCTTCATGTTTTAGCCAGCTCTAAGACTCATGACTTTCATCTCCATCGAATCATTTCAGAAAGCTATCCTGATGCCATCTTTTCAAAGGATATTTGGGGCAAAACACCTCTCGATTATATCATGCTATCCGAGGCCCCGAAAGAAATCCTTAACTTCTGCTTTGAAACTTGCAGAAGAAGGGGCGGATTACCATTTGATTTTGGCTCAATGATTTGTAGGTTAGCTTGCGTTGGCAAATCTGGGCAATATGTGCGACAAATCATTCACGCTCAAAGGAAGTACTTCCCAGACCTTGATATTAATTGGCAAGAAGTGATGTTGAATACACGCCTATACTCTCTCGGGGTACGTCGGGTTATTGTTGAAGCTTCTCTTTCCACCCGCAGCAATATAATGAGTACAGAACATCAACATGAACTTGACAACATTATTGATGAAGACGACAATGATTCTCTCGATGACTATGATGATCCTCGTGAGTACTTCGAGCAAGTAGAGTTTAGGTTTCAAGAAGTTCAAAGGTTGATTATACAATACATTCAGATTCACCGTGAATTTCTGATAGAAGCGTCTACAATACTTGAGTTGGCTCTATGGATGTCGATGTGGAATGAGTCATCGCGACATCAGCAAAACACGAATAACGATCATATGACTCGGGAGGAAATGCGTGTAAAGGGTGGATCAATTTTTCAAGTGGTGATTCCAAATGTTTTATCGTTTCTGTAACTCCTGTTTCTTTAACGATGAGAGCTATAGTATCACGACTGATAAGTGTTCAATGATAATATCAAGGTCTTTATAATTACTGTCGAGGCAGACCTTGTTTGCTCACATCGATGTAAGCGCGCTCCCACTCTAGAGATTGGAGATCGAACACCGATTTTGTTAAACTCGTAAAATATGAGCGCCGATATCATTTCGTCTGACCTATTCAGAATTCAGATTGTCGCATTCAAATACCTCGCCAATAGAGATGATCCCTTCCGATTTAGTTGTTGGTAAGTTTCCCCATATTGGTTACTTTAATTTGCTCCGCAACTTATTCTCATTGTCAATTACCTCCTCGGCTGCGGCCTCGAACGATGATTCAAGCGATGTTGTATTCGTGAATGTTTTGATAAATTTTCCTGAATCGATTAATTGGAGAGACGATGTAAGAAATTATTGTAAGAAATACTCGGTTCTCTGGAAACAAAAATAAAAACTCACCCAATACTCGCAGCGCCCCCGAGACTACATAACTCAAAGTCAATATGCCAGACAATATGGAAATTGTGATTCGTGTTCTCAATTTCATCGGTTGTTGCAGTTGCTCTTTCTGTGACGTTGCGTTGGCGTTGACAGCATACTCCCTCTCTTCCATCCCTTCGTCATCATACACGTCCACCACCAGGTCACTCTCGTTCAATTTTGCATAAACCTCACGAAATACCGCGGGCAATATAACAAAGAACCCTCTATAACCACGGTAAAGAATGTACAACAGCCAGAGGAGGTTGGATTGAATGCGGCACAGGATTGATTTAAAGTTGCTCGTTCGTTTCATACTTTTCTTCTCCTGCTCGCCAGTATTGCCTTCCTCCTCACCATTGATAGTGTTCGCAATATTGGAATAGTTCAAACTTCGTTGGTAGGCACTTAATGCCCAAGGCTTTAACTTCATTCCAAAATTGTCCACGGTGCGTAGGAAGGATGTCGATGTTGATGTCGTCGTGGAATCTGTCACCTTTTCTGTATCTACTGCAAAGTTGCTATTACTGGTGCTGTCGTTCCCATCGCCGCTCGCGGAGTATAACTCATTGTAAAGTAAACGATTCCGACAATTTCCTTCAAAATGACCAGGCATCCTTGGCCTTGGGCTTGGGTGCGCAATGTGGAGAGCGTGCGCACCTGATAATATGGTGTTCACGTGGATCAACACCACCGCTGTGGAAAGGGAATGAAGTGGAGCCATGTCCATGTTATGTATTATTTTATTTGAGAGGCACGACGGCTGTTTGTTGTTTGTACTGTGTTAGTGAATTATTTGTTCGAACCAACCTATCGTACACCATAGACCGGGGTTTAAGCAACACCGGGGTTTAAGAATCACTCACTAAATTGGCATGGAGTTCCTACCGTACATTTGGTATGTACTGACAACTCCGCGATTGGGGGGGGATTTATCTCGGGAATGGCTGGGCCGATTTCCAATTTTTTTGCCCAGTGCTGTACCTCAATATGTACGCTAAAGCACTGGGCAAAAAAAAATATAATCGTATCGGTCAATGTTCAGATAAATCCGCCCCCAATTGGAGAGGAGCGGAAATCGATGTCACTGATTTCGCTAGTAATTTTTTTCCTAAGTAATTTCGGAGAAAATTAAAAAAAAATTATTAAGTAAGAAGTATTTTAAAAATCAGAAACGTTAAATCACAATTTACCCTTAAGTGGGACTATGCGTAACTTTGAATGGCCATATCTCAGCCAATATCCGGAACTGGGTGATGCTCCAAGTGGGAGATACTTTTTCTTTATCTGGGGAACAACTTTGATATGGAAGGTTTTACTCAATTCCGGGTTTTCAGAGAGTAGGTTGTCAGTACATACCAAATGTACGGTAGAGAGACGCACACGCCAAATCTCAAATCTCATATCTCTCATTGCTAAAAAATTCCACCTGATACTGATATTCCATGGCGTTGTTGTTCTTGCCGATGATGTCGAATAATCTAATCCTCCTCCTTGCCGCCACCACAACAACGGCGAGCCTACCTACTACTGCTTCAGCTCGTGCATCGTCATCATCTGTATTTCTAGCGGCATGTAGCACATCAGTGTCTCGAAGCAGGCGCTTGTTGTCGTCGTCGTCGTCTCCTTTCGTAGTAGTACATCGTGACTACGACGGCAATAATGTCAATGTTATGATGGCGGCCAACGCGAGGCCACCCGGCAAGGGAGATCTCTACGATGACGATGAATTACTCGAGCTGTTCACTATTCATCAAGCATTGAGTACTACTATCGATGATGACGAGTCTAGTGGGAATGGCCATGACGAATCAAATCTTGGCGGTGATGACAGCAATTTGCATGATTGGGTCCTTCAAACTCTAAAGAATGATCGTCAAGTCAAT
>JALLBB010000158.1:0-21566 GCA_036939735.1 Discostella stelligera | reverse complement strand
ACACCGCACAAAATCGCGATTTTCCCTAACAAATTAATTTACACAATCCTAGTGTAGAGGCAACCGTGCAAGCAAAAAAAATTTAAACGGCTCCCCCGCGGACGACTTTGTGTAAATCTACCATGGTAGACCATTCGATACTCATTTAATATTTAACCAAATGAATCAATTCTTTTACCAACGTATAGTCAACTTGTGCACAAATAACATCAACGATTTTTAGCTTCTGCAGCACACACAGTTCTAACGCGAAGTCTCTGGCCTGGAAACTGTGCCAAAAAGTGGTCTGGCCTGGAAACTAGTATTTAGCTTGTACTTCCTTATGCTGCGTGTTCCTTATGTGAGATTTGAGATTGCCACGTGTTCGATAATTTAGTCGAGTCAATCACAAGAAAGAGGATAATGAAGAAGATCTGTCGCAGCTAATCCCGGGATCAACTGTCATCCCGGTATTAGCGTCCATGTTATTTCAGGATTTTGTCGTCCTAGGATTACGACCATGTAATCCTGGGATTTGCGTCCATGTCATTCTGGGATTTGTCATTCTGGGACAGTCCCAGAATGACGTGACAGCTATCCACATCGTCCCAGGATGCCATGGTTACCAATTCATAAATCCTATGATGATGAATTGGTACAAGTATTGCATTAATTACATGCTTTCTTCTTAAAATTGGTATGAAGTTAGGGTTAGGGTTGGGTGTTTCCAAATATGACCGGCCGTCATCCCGGGATTACATATGTAATCCCGGGATGACGGCCGTCGTCCCGGGATTACAGGATCCCGGAATTAGCTGCTACAGATCTCGCTATGATCTACTGCCCAGTAGATGAAGGCACGTGCAAACACTCTGAAAATTGATTATCATATGCGTGCCTATCTGTATTCCATTAGGATTGCTGCGTAGACAAAACCGACCAAAAACGGAAAAAGAGCATAAGAAGTCTACAAAGGCTTTCCTAATTATATTTTATGACACGGAGAACAAGGAATCCACGACATTCTTTCCCATGCTGCCGTTGTTACTCCCACAGCCATCACTGCCACCACCGGGAGCAGCCTGCTCAAAGTATACCCCTGTGATCGCAATCAAAGTATTCAACAAGGTCAATTGTTCCCATGCCTCATGGATATGATCCTCGTTCTGCTCATTATTATTCACCGCGATTATTTCACCATCTTCATTATCGTCAACGATAGAGGTCAACGGCAACACTAAATTCCACCGCCGTTCGCAACATTCTCGCAAGACGCATCGGACCGCGGCGCATTCCTCCCGATGCAATGGTTTTTCCAATCGTGCCAGAATGGCATATATCCACGAGGCGCGTGCCCGAGTGAGTGGCAACTTGTATTCGCAAAAGTAGTGTACGTGATGATGGAAGATAGCACGTGTTAGTACTTGGTCAAATTGAAGAAGGAGTGGAAGAGTGGGTGGATGATGATGATGACTGTGATGATGTGGTTGTTGTGTTTGGGATGATGGGTTATCACTGCCCGGGGGGTAGATATCCTTTGATGATGTTAATTGTGGTTGGGATGGTGATATTGATTGTGGTTGTGATGGTGATTGTGTGGAAGTAGTGGTTGTTGTCGTTGTCGTTGTTGGAATAACAGTAGTAGTGTCGTCGCATTCGTCTCCGATGGCCAACATGTCATAGGAGGTAAGTGGTTGTTGCTCGCACTCATTGTTGGTATCACCGACTGGAGCGGTAGCAGTAGAAGCTGCACCCGCATCTATTCTATTAACTGAGTTGTCGTCCTCTTTAATTTTCTCTCCTTCCATAATATCTTCATCGTCTTGTCCATCTGTTTTGACGTTATTCTCATCATGACAAGTCTTCTGTACGCCATCATCATCATCATCATCATCATCCTCTCCCTCCAAAAAAGAGTGGTATTCATACCGCCCCCCCACATTTCCATAGGCCTCGTCCTTCCCCAAACAGAAGATATGCCATGCCATACGGTCTTTCATTTTCGGCACAGCGATCGGTCGATTGAGCATTTCTTCGTCTTGTTGTTGCTGTTGTTTTTGTCTTGAAGACATTTGTTCGAGATGAATTCGTAATTTGGAAAAGTTGGAAATAGTATTGGTCACCCATTCATGATAATAATGACCCGGATTATTTCCCAAAGCTGTTGCTGTTGATGATGCTGTCACATCTATATCATTAGTATCGTCTCCAAGATCTTGGGCGAAGAAGGCATGATATAAAGAATACAATGACCGGTGATTGTTGCTATCATTACTTTTTGGTAGGGCAGTCGACAAGGATGAGGCTGCTGCAGGTGGAACGTGCCGCACAGTGGGTGGTGGTAAAATATCCATCCGGTGTGATAAAAATACTTGTAGCGTAGACAATAGTGACGATGAATCGATATCCATGCTGTGATTATTTTTTGTACCATTACCGGCTTTGTTACTCGATTGTGATTGTGATTCGGAGATTGCGGTTGTGGCAGTTAGAGGAGCAACGAAGACATCAGGGAGCGATTCCGCCTGTTGATTCACCCATGCAAGATATGTGGAAGCATCCATGGCCGAGACATCGTCAATGGTTATGATGCCGTCAATGGCCAGCGCAGTCATCTTCGTACGCTTGTTGGGGGGCAAGTTCTCGCCAGTATCGATTTGGCGTTGTTCGTCGTTATCGTCATCGTGGTCAGATGAAGCGTCATCATCTTCCCAACTATTGTTGCTGGTTGCTAAAAATTTAATTGCAGCGTCATTGTTGCTGTTATCGCCATTATCAGTGAGATTGTAATCATCTGGGGAGGTAAGAGCCTCGTCCTTACAATGGCCATGGACAGCGGCATCCATGACGCCGCTAATGATACTGATACTTGCTCTAGATGATGAACCGAATCAGGCATCCAGCATCTCTTGGCCTTGGCTATGATGCGATGATGATATTGTGATAGAGAGAGAGTGCATGTTGTTGTGTGGCGAGGAGGCGTACAGACAAATTTGGCAGGCGGGATCGCCGAGTAGTACGATATCACAGGTTCAAGCATCACGACAACATCTCAAGGACGTCTCGGAAATGAAGTTAATGAATCACATTATACATTATCACATGATGCTATCAAGCTGAACACTCACTGTCACTCCCCGCATCATGTTCTTGCGAAGTCGCCGTGTGAATTGGAGACAAACGTGTCAAGTCGGGGAAAAGATAGTTATCCTTCTTCTCGGAGGGAGCAGGATTGCTATTACCCGATACGCTACTGTCCACTTGGTAGAGTCGTTCATCAACGCCACCAAATGTAACCTTTTTCTTTGCATTAGAGGATGATTTAATTAAGGACGATCTCAGGGTTGGCTTGACCTGATTCGACTTTAATCCTTGTTCATCATCATTCCGCGGAGCTATGAGTGGAACACGGATGATGGCACTCTTACTTCGAGCAAACCCAATAAGCTTCCTCCAATATGGATTTACCATTATAGTCCGCCGACGAGCAATGATGAAAAGAAAATGACGTGCGCGAGTGAGTGCAACATTCATCCGTTGCACATCACTGAGAAAGCCGATTCCACTTCCACTTCCACCTGCACGAACGCAGGAATATATCACAATATCTGCTTCCCTTCCTTGAAATGCGTCGACCGTGCTGATCTCAGCAAAGCAAGTTAACAGAAGAACGCGAGATGAAATGAAATCATGTCCAAACAAACGACGAACCTTGTCGGCAAGAATATCATACTCACCTTATCTCAACCCTGGATGGATAGGATGCACCAAACTTTTCCTCAAACACCTGGCGCAACAATCCTGTCTGCTGGCTGTACGGAGTAATGACAGCTACCCGGGTCTGAACCAACAAACCATCGCATTCTCGATCAAGCGTGCAATATAACTGAAGAGCTAACTGTGCCTCATATTTATTTGATAGAGAAGTTCCTTCTCGCTTCTCTTTCGAGTCAAGGTCGAATATGTTGAATGGCTGCACAAACGGAAATTTTACCCGAATAATAGACTTCAACATGCCACCAAAATCGGATTGTTGGACGTTTGGTCCATCCACAAGTTGATCTTCATAGAAGATATGACGAGGGAATTCAGATATCAATGGGTTCATTCGGTACTGCACATTCAGTAAATGAACTTCGTGTCCGGCTTCTTCCAAGCGCTGGAAGAGACTGCGATCGTACTTGGTAGAACGCCCTGAAATACTGAAGATTGTGGCAGGTAATTGCTGAGGGTCACCAACTAATATTGCATGTTTGGATCCAAGCTGTAGTGCGACGAGAGTCGAGGGCTCAGCCGACTGCGCTGCTTCATCAACCACCACCACTTTGAACCGATGTGCAGACGTCATTGCGCGACCTCCAGCAGAACCGAGTGTTGTTAGAACAATATGACTCGAATTTAGCACATGTGTCTCCAACTGGGATGATAGATTGTCATCAAATGTCCCTCCTCCTGCGACCAATTTTGCGGTCGCTGCGTTCTGGAGGATGATATACTTCTCAAGGTTTGACGATTCATTGCTGTGACGCTCAACGTATTTGGTCAGCGACTTCAGTAATGAACGGTAATGTGGCATCTGGTGAATGATGCACGGAGTTTCATTGGGCCGAACCTTTGGCGGAATATCAAATGTTGTGGCTTTAGTGCTGTGGTTTACGAAAACGACCCGACCAGAAGATTCAAAGCTCGCTTCATCGACACGGATTTCCCAGTCAGATGAGATTTTATACGGACAAGATTCAACCATCGCCTGGATTCTAGTTCGGAGGTTGTGTATTTCGCTCTGACACCGTTTTAGATTTTGTCGCTGAGCTGAAATGTAGTTTTCAAGATTCGTCAAATCGGAGCCCTGCAAAATGATGGAATCGACGGCATGCTTTAGAGTCACACTTTCGATTTTTGGATTTGTTATTCCTGCGCCAACTCGAACAATGCTCGGCGAGTATTTACCGCCATTGCCATCAACGAATCGGTCAGCCATGATCTTCAGGATGACGTTGTCGATACCGGCATTTGACGGAGCACAAACCAAAATCCGAGGCTTCAGCTCCACGGCTCTATTGAGTGCCGCCAACTCTTCGTAGAAGGCAGATGCTTCTGTTTTTTTACGAAATGACCCTGCCACAATATTTTCTATTGCGCTGTAATAAGCTTGATACTGACGTAGATGAATCGCGTTCATCAAAGACACGAGTGTTGATGTTTTCCCAGTGCCTGTGGGGGTGTAAAGTGTACGCGCAAAAAATGAGAGTGATTAGAAACAAGAAATCAAAATCAGTGCTCGAAGCTTACCTGGTGGACCTTTGATGAGAGTAAAGCCCCCATCGCCATACTCTGACGCTGAAGCTGTGATTGCGTTCAGCTGACTATCATTCATATTCGCTTTGACAAAAATTCGAAAACCAATGGGCAAAGTGTTTCCTTCGGTAGCAAGTGGACTAAATTTTGTCAGTTCCCTTTCAGTGCAGTCATGATCTGATGCTGGATTCTCATCCTTCGGTATGGACTTCCTCGCATCTAGCAAATAATTTGTGAGAGGAATGGTATCAACTCGGCTCAAGGCGTTGAACTCTCGTTGTGCTACACATGGTAACATGATGAGAGGCTTATGAGATAAAAACAATGTAAAAAATTATAAAGTCGCCGTATCTTTTCTTACCAGTGATATTCGATCCGATATGAATGATGAACATTTCATCTATGTGCGCAAATTGAGTCCAATATTTCTTTGACACGCGTACCAACCTGCGCTGATTGAGAACATGCCCAACAAAACCCAAACGACCTTCTCCAATCTTTCCAAGTTTGCAGTTCGATAACGCTTCAAGTGCCTTCCCTTGGAGAGCACGCTCTATAGTCGTCGATTGATGCACAAACAGGAGCAAATCATTCGCACACACTTGGCACCTCATTCCAGTCGACGACCGGATGCTTAAGACAACTGTTGGATCTAGGCTATTTGAACTGATATCATTGAGAGCGGGATCCCGTGCGACATCTAACTTTGCAATAGAGCCCATTACAATCTTTCCCCCTTGCATCCACGATGTTGAGGGAGATGCTTGAGCGGCCACTACCTCCGTCATCAATTGAGCCTTCGCTTCTTTGATTAGCAACGGAGCCCACAAAGCTTTATACTGCTCAACAGACTCGAAAGTATCAGGAAGAGAATCACCGTCTTTCTTTCCTTCGTCGCCTGCTTTTTTTCTGTCTAAAAATTCAAGTGATCTCTTCATTCCCGACTCTTTCTTCATTGACGCAGGGCTATCATTTTTCATGGCATCGTTTAAATCCTTTACAAAGTCCCAATTCCTTAATTCAGACCAATATTTGTCGGGATGAATTGGTGGATAGTATGCCTGCTTCTTAGAAACACCAAACTGAGGAATTATATCAGGTAACTTCATAGGCTCACGCTTTTCGGGCAGTTGAGTAGCGGGAAATGTAGCGCGATGACGAGAAGAATCCAGCTTAGTATCGCCTGTACGGTTTCTGGCCTGCACAGAGGAATCGTTTCTCTCGTCAACCTGATCATCTTCAATGCTAAATTCAGTTTTGTCACTTGGGTTAGAAAGCACTTGAGCGAGATTATGAATAGGCTGTTCACCATCGGTTGATGTATCAGGTGAGTAGTCCAACACAAACGCCAATCCAGAGTCAAGTACTTCGATGGGTGCTGGTTCTGTTTTTCCATCCGTTTCATCGACTTTTATATCCAGCTCACAAACACCTTTTTTGTAGGGTCGACCATCTGAATCAAAATTATGAGCCGAATGATCAATATTTCCACTACGAGAGTCGAGTTCGCACCGAGGCTCATCGTCTCCTCCAAACATGTCAATCACGTCATGATCATCACAGTATTCAGTATCGGCAATCGGTTGAGGCTTCTGAAGACCGGTGGTATAAGTTTTGCGAGTCTCGACACGGGAAGCATTGTCTGGTTCTTCCTCGTTGGAGTGATGTATGCCGCGTTCACCCACATCAATATCGTCATCACCAAACATATCACCAATATCAGGATCGACGTCAACCGTTTCTCTCTTCAAATTACTATCGTTCACATTGGAATCAATATCGGTCTCCTGAACAATAGAATGTCGTTGCATATTATCATTCATAGTTGTTGGCGATGGCAATTCGAAGTCGTCATACAATTTGTCAATGTCTTCCTTGATTTCGTCGATTTCACCCTCTTCATCTGAATCGTCCTCGACAACGGATTCTTTCGGTTGCATCGATTCGTTCGGTGCAGGTTGCATTATTACTGCAGCTGAAAGGGTGCGATCCTCATTTCTCGGATCATTGGCAATCAACGTCTTTTTCCCCACATTCAATAAACTCTGCAATGCGCTCCCGTAAATGTTGTTCAGATTATTATCAGCCACCGATTCACTCTTGGGTTTTGGATTAGGATCAGTGAGAGTATGATGTAGGACAACCTCGCCGTTCGCAGCTGCAGCTTTCTTCCGATGCTTCATTCCTTGCAAATGCTGCTCGTAGGATTGATTATTTGGACAGGATACGTTGCAAATTTTACAGTGAACGATCCCGGAACGTCCTGAATGGTTGGCATTGCTCCCAGCGACGGTGTTAGACGTGTTTTCCCTCAGTTGTTCCCTCTTGCCCTTTTGGCCATCGCGTCTACTTTCCATTTTCCTATGCTTCGCACCATTCAAGTGATGTTCATACGATAACTTGTTCGGACAAGTTACATTGCAAATATCGCAGTGGACGAACCTTGATGGAGGTGGTGGTTCCAGTCCCGAGTTTGTGCCGTTCTTCCCAGCCACAAAGTGAGCTTGATTCCCCTGATGTCGTGCGCTGTTGATGTGCTGACCAAAGGAGAATTCATTTGGACATGCCACTCTGCACAATGTGCAGTAGAACTGTTGAAGATTTGGTGGAGGCGGTGGCATATTTGTTGTCCGAGGTGGTGGTGGTGGTGGTGGTGGCGGGGGAGGAGGAGGCATTTGCACCATGTGATGGGATGGCGGGGGTGGCGGAGGAGGCTGAGGAAGTAGAGAGTAATTGGCCGATGCAATGCTATTCATCATGCTACTCCCCAAGTCTCCGTCGTCATAATACGACGGTGGCGTGTGATTTTGAGTTTGAAAGAACTGCTGCTGTTGCCATCCTTGTTGTACGAATTGATTCTGCGGCATCGCTATCATGACTTGATCTTGAACCTGAGCATAATACATTTGTTGCGATTGTTGTTGCGGTTGATATGCCATGCCAGATTGATTTAAATCGCTTCCTTCTCCGCCAATACCAAACCCCCCTCCCATCAAGAATTGCGTTTGTGGTTGGGAGGCGGTGGATGCATCATTCGGCATCATTGACCATTTTTGCTGTTGGTTCGATGATGGCCACATGATGACTTTATATTTTCTCTATACAATAATAAATGTCACGTCCTGGTTTCACACGGCCGTGCCCGACACCGCAATAATATATCAATCAATCTTTGAAGCAGCCTGCCTTGTGTTGAGAGGCAATATCCCGAGACGAGATTCACAATTCACAAACGGTGATCTGGAACATAGAGTTCCAATTCAGCGTTTAGATTCACTCCCATGCGGGAAAATTAAGATATCAATCAGTCTCAGTTCAAAATCGAGCAACAAAACGAAATTAGATGTGGGACTCAATCGATATTGTTCACTCCAACACCGCAACAAGTGATAATTACAACGAGGAATAGGAGTGAGAAGGGTGAATTTTCACGGATGTTTTGCGTTGTATTTCTGGTGAGAGATGGCGGCAAACAACAAACCAGTCAGACGGCAGCAGAACGAGACTAGCGCAGACTATTTTTGAAAAATTGCGGGTGCCGTAAACGTAAAAGAGAAGAGCCACGACTCCCTACGAAGTAACAAATCAAAGTAATTGACGACGCGGCGGCAATTACAGCTCAAATCAGAGAAAGATTGCTAATAGATGAAGATGTAGTGGGAATAGTGTATCTAGTTTGACGCTAGCGCGTGGTGCGAACAACTTTTCTGTTCCCATTGCCAGCCGCCATGGTTGGTTGTTGGCGCTCTGGAGCGTCTCTGCTTCTTTCTCGTCGCGAATTAGCGAAGGCATGGCGCTAGCTCAAGGAGATCATTGATACTTTGGCGACCACAACATGTCGCCAACAGAGACCAACTCAACGCAGCCCAACAAACTCCAACAAACAACAGCACAACACGAAATTTTTAAAACAGCAAAAAAACGGAGGGCGAAGACTCGAACGCCATTCTCTCATTCCATTGCTGCAAATTGGCACCTCACCCCACTCAAGTGTCGTCTTTCGATCAACCCTTCTTTCTCCCGCACATCATTGGCAACAATCATTGAAATGAATCCATTTGATCAATTCGCGGTGAATCTCAACGACGCCCTTCCTCCCCAGCAGCCAACGGCGGGGGATGGCAACAGCTTGGGCTTGGCCTCGCAACAACAACAACAACAACAACCCCAACAGTTCAATCTCATGGCGCCTCCCGCACCGGAAAGGAAACCAATTATGAGTGTACCTGGTATGATGATGCCACCACAGCAGCAGCAGCAGCAGCAGCAACCGATGATGATGTACGGTCAGCAGCAGCAACAGCCTCCTCCACCATCGCATTCGGGAATGATGTACGGGGGACAGCCACCAACTCAACAGCCGCCATCTCAGGGTATGTTTGGTGGTCCGCCGCCACCGCCGCAATGGCCGTCAGGAGGATCCTTTGGCGGCACAAACGGACAATCATCATCGGCAATGATGTCAATGTCAATGGCTGGGGCGTTGGTCCCGAGTGGAATGCAATCGAATCCCTATGCTTTGGGTCCAGCGGACAATCCATTTGGTCCTCCTTCGTTCCCTCCTCAGCAGCAGCAGATTATGCAGCAACCGCCACCACCACCACCACAACAACAAAACCAGCAGCCACCAATGCCCTTTCAGCAGCAGCAGCAGCAGGCACAACCACAAGTTGCCATGCAACGCGTTGCTGATCCTTTTGGATTTGATTCCTCGCCCATGCGTCCACAGCCTCAACAACAGCAGGCGCAACAGCAACCTCAGTTCGGGACTACGTCGATTGTTCCATTGGATCCTTTTGGCATGGCTCCTCCTTCTGTTCCCCAACAACCACAGCAACAGCAACTGACCATCGATCCATGGGGGGGAGGTTTCGAGGGGATCCAACAACAGCAACAGCAACCATCCACGGCGCTCGTTCCAGCATCTATGCCATCGGATGACCCGTTTGGAATTTTCGGTGGCGGCGGCGGTGGATTCTCGGGGGGCACTCCAGCACCCCTTTTACCATCTTCCAACATTGGGGGAGGTGCCCCACAACCTGTAATGCCGGCGAACGATGATCCATGGGCTGACATGGGATTTGGTCCATCTTCGGTCCCCCCTCTTGCTCCAGTTCCAGGCGTAGATGATGATCTGTTCAATGCCACATTGCAACCCACTCGCGAGGATGAATCCAACCCTCCGCCCACCTCGTCGACCCCCTCTTCGCCACGCAAGGACAGTTCGAAGCGCAAGAAGGGGGAACTTCCCCCCGGTGGAGAATGGTACGATGCCAAAATCTTCACGCCGACATTAGGTGTCATGTTCTTCAAGCCAAAGGAGTTGGTCGATTCTCTTTTCCTTCAGACAGATAAGAAGTTGGTCGATGCACTCGATGAACGACCGGTGGTGGCATTCATTGTCGAGGGCAGTTCGGCACGGAGTGCCGGTGTTGAGTTAGGACATGTCCTATTGAAGGTGAATGGCATTGATGTAAAGAATCCCAAGGAGGCATCCCGTCTTATCAAGGAGGGACCGCGACCGTTGCCATTGCTCTTTTACGTCCCGGAGACGAGTGTGGTCGTGGCCGAGGGGGAGCACATGGTCAAGTATAACACGAAGGATACGACTGCGCCCAATAGTGCCAAGGATTGGAAACCCAAGTATGTGGTTGTGGGGGGAATCATCGCCCAGCCTTGGATCATGAATATGTATAGGAGCAAGGTAATGGAACGATGCTCTTTCTGTCGCTGCTTGTGTACATCTATTGTTTCTCATTTTTATCACTTTACTGCATTCTTTATATCCACCCAAGTCCGAATACGACATCGCAGTCATCGAAACCCAAGCCCGTCGTCCCATCTCCGTCAAAGTAAAGCAATTCAGCCTTCAGGGGGCACGCATACAGAACGATTGGCAGGGACCGCAGATGGTCAAATACAAGAACAAGCTTCATCCGTGGAAGTACATCGTCGTTTTGCCTGTCGCGCGCAATCCCATCAAAATTGGTGCACCCAACTTGAGCCAGTTGAAGCCGGTTCATGAGGGAATTCGTCGGGTATTGCAGGCGCAGCAGGAACGTGCCGGTGGACATGTCGTTGCCGGTCCAGTGATTGGTCCGTCGGACCCGTATCGCAGTGGAAGTGGTGGTGGGGGATATGACGGAAGAGAACAAAACGGACATGATAACCATCGCGATCGTGCTGGTCATGGTTATTGAGGAAGGGTTGAGCGTTGCGCAATCGACGAAGCGACGAGATATCGATGCCCAGGAGGAAGTGAACTGAAACTGAAAGATATGTAAGACAATTGAGTTAGATTAAATTTTGTGATGATCATCTTCTCCCCGCTGAGATGAACTTGTCGTGTGTGTGTGCAACGCAATAGCTTCTCGTAGAATGAAGCCATTTCAAATAACGATTTGTGAGAGACTGACAGTAGATTTTGTTCATGAGGATAGTGTGGAAGGATGAACAACAACCACAAGTAACCTAATTCTCTCTACATCTCGTCAACCTTCTTCAGTCCAATAATAATGCACTCTCTCTTCGGCTTTTTTCTGCTGTTTGTGTAAAGTAGGTATCTAGTACGCTGCCAAAAATCACGCCGTCGCAAGTGGTAGATACGTACTCTTCGTACCATGATGGAGTCCAGCCGGATTGGGATGGGCGGACATTCTACGTAGTACCTCATATGGCAGGGAGAGCTGAGTTGGGTCGAGTGGTCCTCCGACCTCCTCCAGATGATAGCGATAGCAGTCGGGGGTGGCAAATCATTGGCGCAACCTTCCTCGTTGTCGTCATTGCTGTTTTCGTCCCCCCCAACATCATTTATGATGGTGCACAACAACATGCGTGCTTGTACTACTACGGGATAGCACTTCTCGGCTGCTGCGTCACATATCCATTGTATCAAATACTGTCGAGTCGTTTTCATCGCCGTCATTTTGTCGAGGGGTCAATCGAAATCACGCCAAATGGTGTGCAGCTTATGTCCACGTATGGTGTGTCAAGTTGTTCTTCTTCGACGGTTTCAACGTCATCAACAAGTTCATTGTCGCCGCAATCAATATCCGATGATTCACAAGAACACATTCGGCAATACCAGCAGAAATATCGACTGCGACGGCCTAGCATACTCACCATAAAAAAGAATGAGTATAACCCAAGCAATGATGTAGATAGTGACATCGTAAAACACCAGCATCATGTCCACAAAGTCATCCATGCACAAATACCACACTCACAAATCATTGACATTATCGTAATGGAAATTGTCTGGCCACATTGCGTTTGGAGTCAGGTGGCATTTCGCTTAAGAAGTACGGTAACAACCTTGAACAGGATGAGTGATGATGATGACGACGGTGGAAAAGGGAACGATGTAATTTCTGTGGTAGGAGATGATTGGTCCAATAATTTGGATGGTTCGCAAACCAAAGGGTTGGAGAAATATGAGATAAGACAACTACCACCAGGAAACAAAAATATCAACATAGACAACAATCACAATGAAAAATCACAACGGCATCCATCATCACCCTTACCATTGTCATCGCCCTCAGAATCAAAAATAGCACAATTACAAAATGGCGAGGTATCCATCATACCTGCCTTTTCTCCAAAGGACTGCCATGGGATGTTAACGTATGAGGAATGTTTGTTTGTGCAAGCGGAGATTGAAAAATTGCTTGGTATTATAAGATGAGGAATGTGTTTGATTATACTAATTTCATCGACGCACATTGTTTAAATTTATTGACTGTTCTGGTTTATGTACCTCTTTGTCATGATGTTCAACTTCCTCAGTATTTTGCTATGTTCATGGCGACTAGACACAATGTGACAAAATCAGATTGGTTACAACAATGGCTCGATGTAGATGAGCTAAAGAGTACGTATGGTGGAAGCACATCGCCACGAGTAATAGAGATGTGCTGTTGCGAGATTGCAGCCGAGGAGCAAGAGAGAGAGAGAGAGAGAGTTCATTTTCCTTTTTTTCGAGTTGCATTGGATGCTTTGACATAGATTGCTTACTGCCGTATTGGTCATTATTAACTCCTCTACACAGCACTATTGACGAATCTTTCCATCAATCGAAAAAAACGAATCCAGCGCAATCCATGCTTTTTCTCTTCCCTCTGCATTTCAATATGTGTTGCGAAACAGTCTCACCCAGTCATCAATCGCCGTGTGCACCGACTCTCGTAATCCACCATCTCTCACGAATCGATCCAACAATGGTCCCGTGCCCGGGGGAGATGATCCCTCGACACTATAATTCACAATATCATATCCTTCACCTAATTCAACTGTCCCATCAATGTCGGGAAAGGTCATCTCACCATGACAACTCATACTATGATCCTCTCCCAATGTCAATATCCATTTAATGGTGAGATCGAATTCATAAATGTATCGTTTCTTGCCTCGCACTGTGGCATAGGAGGCATGTCCATCGAGTCTGGATACCTTGGAAACAACAACGTGTGATCCTGGCGAGGGCGACGTGGGAGGCAAAATGTATTCCACACCGAGGAGGGCAGAAGTGAGTGATTCCTTGGCCCAGGGTGTGACATCGCGTTCTTCCCAGGTGCCTGTTTGTGTAAGTAGTTGAAATCATGCATAGGACATTGGATGAGAATGGTGTCATCAGAGATGTGTAGAGTGCAAGAGCCATCCAATTTTCTCTTTTACTCTCGCGAAAATAAATACTCACCAGCCGTATTCCAAGCAGAAGTGCCCTCGATTCCACCGTTACTATTCTCCGTACTCAGCAGAGAAGTAGATGCACCAACCTCCAATTTCTTGGGTGCAATATCCCCAATCAATTTCTTGGCATCTTCGCTAATCTCACGATCAAAGTAGGATGTTTTGGTCCCATCCGATCGGAGCTTGTATCCTCGGATGTGATCGGATTTGGTGAAAAGGTTGTTGGCAGTCGTGTCGGGGACAGTGTCGACATTGGTGGTGGTAGAGGAATCCTCTCCTGTTGGTTGCTTCTGACTCTTTTTTTTGGAAGAAGGTTTCGTTGTTTTCTTATTATTGCTATGGTTCTCCTCGTCGGTAAACATTGTTGATGTGTTGTTGTTATCTTCCATTTCGGTATCGTCCGCAGGATTCGCAGCAGCAGCAGCAGCATCCTCATTTTTCTTGTCCTCCAATGCATTCCTCTCCAACACCATTTTTTCCTCCAACTCAGCAATCTTTTCTTTCGTAACGTTCACCTCTCTCATAAGAGCCTTGTTCTTCGGTTCTAATTCCAATGCCTTCTCAAAAGAAACCAATCCCTCTTTATAATTTCCCAAGGCAATGCATGCCTGTCCATGACGCCAATGTCCCTTGATGTAGAGTGGGTCATGCTGCACGGCGCAATTGGCATCTTCGGCAGATTCATGTAGCTTGGACATGGAGAGTCGTACGAGCGAGCGGTTGGAGTAGAGAATGGCTAGTTCTAGTTTGGCATTGAATTTTTTGTCATCTCCTTCCAGTCCTTCAGCTTCGGCAGAAGCAGCAGTCAACAGGGATAACACCTCCAATCCTTTGGAGTACAAAGCTTCCGCGCCACCGTAATTTTTGGATAAGACGCATGCCTTCCCACGTCGTTTAATTTCCTCAAGCAAGGCTAGTTGGGAGGATAGATTGGTGGGAACGTCGGCATCGAGCAAGTCGGAGTGGGCAGAGAGGGATGGGTTATTGCCGACACTGAGATTGGACGAGAGGGACATGATGGAATAAGATTATTGAATTTCTTCGGGGGGGGAGCTTTGGGGTGAAGATTGTGGATGTAGGGGGGGACTAGGTATGTGCGTGCTTGGAACTTTTATGGCTGCGCGGCGGCTTTGTGGTCATTGTTGTGGAGGAGAATCGATTTCGACGGCCGGCCTGCGAGAGTTGTTGTGGCGGGAGAGTGTCACTCCTAGCTTTGTTGAGAACCAGGCGACGGTCTGTGATTTAGAAAATAATATTCATAGAATGTCCATCGTTATGTCAAAATAACAGGGTGGAGCTGATGAGGACAGGCGAAAATCTTTCGGATCTTTGTCTTTGATCTTTGCCCGACACGTGGCAGGTGAGAAGAGACCCTGACGAAGACTGTGGCACTGGCCTGGACCACGACGATAATCGGATAAAGCATAGCATTGACCATGGCGATTTACTCACTGTCAACATTCGGCCGTCGTTTGGGAAGCAACAATGACTACCGCATCGCATGTTGTTGCTGTTGTTGTCGATGATGATGATGATGATGATGGTGGTGGTGGCGTCATGATAATCGTAGTATGTATGCCTCGAACAAGCTCTCTCCCAGCTCCCAGGTAGCAAGCGCGAGCAGTGGTGGCACTTCATCCAACACGCACACACAGAATACTTCACACGGATCCAACATACTAGAATTCGTTCCATTACACGAAGCCTACAAGCTTGTCTAGAATTAGATTGATGAAAATAGCGAGAGAGAAAACAATTTGATAACAACAAAATACAAACGCAATGCAAAAGACATATCTCTCTTCCACTAAAGATCACAAAAGAGTTGTCCATGAATTAGCCACAACCATGGGCATTGACGTCTTCGAACCACAATATCCATTGGCTCATTCCTTTGGAGAATTTTCACATTTTGTTCTGCACACTGCCAAGGAGGCATGCCTCGAAATATTGGAGTTGGAATTGCATTGTTCTTGCTCGTCGTCGTCGTCGGTGGGGGTGCTGCAGGGTGGGAGTGATTCCTATTCCATCTACAGAGTATCGTTCCCCAGCATAACCACAAAATCGTCCGAGAATGATGATGATCTAAATAGTGGCGGCAAGAAGAATATGAAACGAAAGAACAGTAACAATAATGACAACAATGCCGCAGCTAAATTACTGCAACTTTACAATCAACAATGCACAAAGAAATCCTCAATGCTCACGATAGAAGATATACAGCGGTACATGCTTGACATGATTAAACAACGCCGTCGACTTCGCCAAGGTCATATGAAAAGAGGTTTCTGTGAGCAGAAACCATCCCGACTAGGAAATCTAATGTTCATACTGCAATTTGGTGGGCCAACGTTGGGACAAGTACGTCACATTGATAACATGGTACCCAACGTTCAAATATGCTTGTACATGTCGCATCGCTGTCCAAGTACTATTGTCTATGTCGTGGACGATCTGGATGGATTGTCAGTAACGGACGGAGAAACACTCCTTGATTTTTGGGAGAGGCAATACCGACAAGAAGAGGAAGACGAGCAACGCCGACGTCCTGTCCCAACACTGCTAAAACAAATAATACTTGACAATGGTGATAGAACATTAAAGGATTCATGGCATACCCAATATTTTACTCAATGGAAGACCATTAATAATCAATTGGAATGCTTTGGTAAACTATACCAGCCAGTATCACATGCATTGGCCTTGGATGCGGTGCCTCCGGGAACAACATTGATTGCGGGGGGGAATGACATCCATGCCGGGCCACCCACGATAGAGTCGCGCATGTTTGCGTTTGCAATTGGTATTGATTCAGAATGTGACGACAAGGAAGTTTTTGATGATGATGATGATGATGACGCTTCAATAGACGGGTTGAAAGTGAATGATGGAGAGGTGCAGTACTCACCTGTTCTATTGCACATCGACTTTTGCTGTCTAATATTTAGCATGCTCGATCACGAATACAACTCATCGAATACAAAAGATATGATTCGTGAGGCAAAAGCTTTTATGGTGCATAAACTCATCAATTTGGTTCGAGATTATCCCACGAAGCAATATCTACTTCAGATTGATGAAGATCGAGTGGGTGTTCGGAAATGGCTCGAGGAATTATTGAATCTGTTATTGGAGAACTGCGATCAACATTTGATCAATGACTTAACCGAGGAAGCTGTCAACAGTTGCACGATATTACATAGTCCAGATGTAGTAGCGAAACGTAGGTCAAGAAAGAAGAATATTCGGTACAAGTCAAAAATGACAGGAAATGACAGGAAATAATTCAGAATACACCATGTAATAATTCACTTTTCCCATGCAATTCACAACATTAAGTCGAGAAGCATTTTAACTAGCAATGAGAAACTATTCGATTTATTGCAGTGAATTTTATCTATCCAAGCAAACCTGAATTTTTAGAGTTATCCAGAACTTCTTCCTTAAATTTCACCCTGACTTTAATCCATTCAAGAAACACCACTGCTTCTTCTGTTCGCATACCGAACATTTTCGCAAATTGCGGCGCTGACACTCCCTCATTGGCAACCTTATTCGACAACAGGTCTGCAATCTTTTCAGCATTTTTCGGAGAGTCGAGTCCGTACTTCACTCGAATTCTATCGAATTCACGTTTGTGTATTGTATGAGAGTCAGCTTGAGCAATGTCAGCTGCGATGGCCTTGCACCGGCCCTTGTGAGTCTTCCAGTCGGCCAACTGATGTTCCCTACTGCAGTAGTAAGAGCTTTTGCATTGCTGACATCGTTGCGACGCTGATTCACCGCAAACGGCGCATGCATTATTTTTGCCTTTGCTTTGGACTCTTGACATTGCTGTGGGAAGGGGGGGGGGACAAGAAGACAGCAGAGGCAGAGGCATGGGCATGGAAGAGGGACCTGCAGAAAAATATTTTTTCCCTCATAAAGGATCTAGTACAAATAATTGTATCTACTAGTACTATTAACCCTCGCGTTGTTATTTTTCACTAACATTTCAATGAAATTGATGGCATTGCCATGGAAATATGCTTCTTGTTCCAATATTCATATTGGTCCGCGTATGAGCCAAATTTACAGGCGTCATGATAGCATATGATGCGTGCTCCCATGTCCCACAATCACAACGCAAAGGTAGACCGAGCCCTTTCTTTAGCCCCATAATATTATTATGAAAGTCTTCTGCCTACTAACTCGTCAATTGTCAATTGAAAGAGCATTTCATACACGAGCTTCTCCTGCAAAGGTAAGCAACATTAGTCTTGTTCTCCTTAAAAATTGTCGTGTGCCATTATTCACGGGCACGCGCAACAAGTGCATGCCACATTTTCACAATCAGCCATTATATCACTCAGTACGAAGTCCACTGAAAGTTTGCATATTTCAGGGGCTATTCCAGAAATTTTGTTACCTTGCAAATGCATAAGCTTCAACTTCGTCAGTTGACCTAATTCACCTGGTACTTTACCGCTTAAATCATTTCCCTCAAGAAAGATGTACTCAAGCTTCATCATTTTTCCTAAATCACTAGGGATAGGTCCCGAGAGCTCATTATCTGCAGCTCTGAAAGAAGTGAGAGACGTCATTCCACGCATTGTGGCTGGCAGCTGTCCACTCAAGTTATTCCCAGTAATAAACAGCTCCTCTAAGTCACGCATCTGCCCCCATTCCTCTGGTATAGTTCCTGTTAGTTCGTTGGCATCCAAGTATAGGAAAACAAGGCCGTCCAAAAGCCCAAACTCGGGTGGCAACGGTCCACTCAAATTCATTAGATACAAGTGAAGTTCGTTTAGCTTTTCCAGTTTGGACAGTTCGGATGGAATCTTTCCATTGATTTTCGGATTTGAGTCCAAGTAAAGAGTCTCTAACTCAACAAGATAACCAAGCTCTGTGGGTATAGTCCCAGACAATTCATTACGGCGTAAACGCAAATCGATCATGGAATACATTTGGCCGAGAGCTTTTGGTATCGTCCCGGTGAGTTTGTTATCGTCAAGATAGAGTGCAATCACTTTTTGTAAGTTGCCAAACGAGTTCGGAATCGGTCCTTCGATGGTGTTGTTGAACATGCTCAAACTACGCAACTCGATCAAGTTGCCCATCCCCGACGGTATACTCCCTCGAAACATGTTATCATTCATGTACAAATTATATAGTTTGCTCAATTTGCCAATTTCTGTAGGAATCGCTCCAGAAAAATCATTCTCCGAGATGAACAAGTCTGCGTGTTGGATTGATGACAATACACGAATGTTGAAGTAAGAAAGAAAAAAGCGGCCAATAAGCACACATACAAACAACGAACCTTGCAAATGCACCATCAATCCCACCTCGCGACCAATTGTACCACCCATCTCATTCTTACTTATATCCAAAACTTGCAATTTCGGGAATGCAGTATATAATTCATGCGGTATGATACCATTCAGATTGTTGTTGGTCAAATTCAGGCCTGAGACATAGTAATCGTCGTTGTTGTCGTCAGGCACGGCGGAAGCCGAGCCTTCACCTCCTCCACCAGCAGCGGAACGAGAATGGCAAGAGATTCCATACCAAGCGCAATACCCCAAACCTGACAACCAATTCTCGTTCTTCCTCCATTCTATATCTTCCTCCTGCAAACTCAATGGATTAAATGGCAATTCAAATGGATCCTTGACATGTTTTCCCGTTAAACTCTGCCGGACAATGTGAATGTCAGTAGTTTGATAGTACAACGTGGCCAGAGCGTACCGTTGGAATAAGGCATGTTCGTTCTCGAGAAGGAGAATGGTAGCTTCATCGTCGACCTTGCTTTCATCAGTTAATGTGCGTTGTTCATTTGTTTTCTCTTGTTCGTTGTCCTCCTTCCCTCCCTCTTTCAACAAAATTTGATCGTCGTCTTCTTCCACAACCGGAATATCCATCTGTCGAACATCGTCATTCACAATCCATAACAATGCCTTGTACTGGGGCGAAGATGTATCCTCGAGAGAAGAGGCATGAGAGATGGATCGTTCGAGTAGTCGGTCTTTGATACGGCTGAATTTATCTGGATTGGATATTGTGGATGTGATTGCTCCTCCTCCTTTCTCTTTGTTATGATTTTGTTGGATTCCAGCCCATGGAGGGCTACTACCGTCGTTATTGTTCTTCGAATGAGCAAATGGTTCCAACACCCCTAGCAACAAAATCAACAACGTCATTATCATGAGCACAGCAATGATATGTCGATTGTAGGTAAAACAGCACATGGGTAGCTTAATATATGGTGTGGTACGTCCTCGTTGTCGATGATACAGTTCGTATTCATCATCTTCATTGTATTGGGAGCGAAATCCATGCAGGTTGATTCCCTCACTGTTGATGTCGTTGTTGACGTCAGTGGTAAGTGGTGGTGCTTGGGATTTCAGACGAGACAAGATGGGACCATCCTGGGAAAGACGATGTGAGGCAATCGCGATTAATTCTCGACTCTCCTGATTACTATCCTTCTCCTCCATCCCCGCAGCCGATGATGATGATGTGGTGGTAGTGGTCCACTTCCAATTCCGCCAAACGCTGCCAGGAGGAGGAATGTTGCTGTTGTTGTTCTCGCCATCCCCCTCGCCCATGGTAATTGTCATCACAGTGCTTGGATCAAGTGTGGAAGCAAGTGCAGTCGGGGAGGAGGTGGGAGAATTACCAGGAGAGAGAGAGGGTTTATTCCATAAATATCGATCAGCTGAGTTTTTCATGGCTGATGATGATGTTGTAGGTGTTGTGACTGCAGGCGATGGCAATGAAGAGAAGGGAGACTCATCGTCATCCTCAAAATTGTCATCATCGTCATCAACTACGAAGGTGCCAATAGCTGCCGCTGCGGCATTCATCTCAATATCATTCGCAGTACTACCATTGTGAGAGGAAGGTCCAGCAGCGGTGCCCATGATGGAACCAAAATTGTAGTCTCTGTCGAAATTATTTGCATCATTATTAGTTCCAACGCCAATCCTGCCAGCTGCGCTCACGGTGAGGCCACCGCCAGCAGCGCCGCCAGTAGATGAGCCGGCACTGCTAACACTTCTTCCACTGCCAGAATTAGACGCCGGCGCAGTAGGCAAGGGCAATGTCCCCGCCGCCGCCTCTTCCATTAATCGCATTTGAACGAGACGCGCCGCACGACGCTCGTTCAATTTTGTCTCTTTTTCGAAGGTGTCGAGCATTTTATTTCTGTTTTCTCACCCTGTATCCTTGTCTTGACTGTTAACTATTCTTTTTAGAAAGATGTTTGGTTAACTACCTCTGGCAAAGTGGGTGGTTCGAAGAGGATGAAGTCATCAGGCGAGGAGATGTGGAACTCGGATACGATGCGGCAATCATCGTGGATCGTGGTTTTGGTTCACTGTCGGAAAGACACCGGCGGGCGCATCTAAAAAATTGAGAAGTAGGTAGGAACTGATTTGGCGAACGTTCGGCGAACGATCTGTAGCAGTAATTCTGGAAATATTATGGTAAACCCAATTTCCAATTTCTGGAATTACATGAATAAAACCCATGTATTTCCAGAAAAAGCACCAGTAATTCTGGAAATACATTTTTTTTTCTAGAACTGCAGTATTTCTGAGATTAGCTGGGACAGA